>CAUYPK010011977.1:0-16168 GCA_963574355.1 Loris lydekkerianus | reverse complement strand
GAGAAGATGCAAGGAATAATTTCTATTCCTTTAAATTTACTGAGGTTAGACTTGTGACCTAAGATGTGGTCGATTTTGGAGTATGTTCCGTGGGCTGATGAGAAGTATGTGTATTCAGCTTTGTTGGGATGAAATGTTCTGTAGATGTCTGCTAAATCTAAATATTGGATGGTTAGGTTTAAATCTAAAATTTCTTTGCTGAGCTTCTTTCTGGAGGATCTACCCAACACTGCCAAAGGAGTGTTGAAATCTTTGAGTATTGTCGAGATGGAGGAAATCAAGTTGCTCATGTCTGTCAGAGTTTCTCTTATAAATTGAGGTGCATTCTGGTTGGGTGTGTAGATATTAATAATTAAAATCTCATCATGTTGAGTATTACCCTTAACAAATATGAAGTGACCATTCTTATCCTTCCTTACTTTTGTTGGTTTAAAGCCTATTGTATCTGCAAATAAAATTGCAACACCTGCTTTTTTTCTGATTACCATTTGCCTGAAATATGGATGACCATCTTTTAACTCTGAATCTATATTTGTCTTTTAAGGTAAGATGTGACTCTTGTATGCAACAAATATCTGGCCTGAGTTTTTGTATCCAGTCAGCTAACCTGTGCCTCTTTAGAGGACAGTTTCAGCCATTCACATTAATGTAGAATATTGATAAGTCTGGTAAAATTTTGGGTATCGAGTTTTTCAAAAGTCCATTCGACATTTTTAATCCTTTCACCATTGTGGAAGTTGGAGTTTGATCAACAGTTTCTGAGTGAGTTTACTTTTGTGGTAGAGGACTGGGCTGGTCATTATGGAGAATAAGTCTGAGAATATCCCAAAGAGCTGGTTTGGTTATGGCAAATTTCTTCAACATATGAATGTCATTAAAGTATTTAATTTCTCCATCATAAATGAAACTTGGTTTAGCTGAATACAGGATCTGGGGTTGAAAGTTATTTTGCTTTAGGAGATTAAAAGTCGATGACCACCCTCTTCTGGCTTGAAAAGTTTCAGCAGAGAGATATGAAGTCATTCTAATATTCTTGCCTGTGTAGGTAATGGATTTCTTACGTCTGGATGCTTTCAGAATTTTCTCCTTCATATTAACTTTAGTGAATTTAATTATAATATGCCTGGGGGGATGTCTTATTGGGCTTGAGTCATGCTGGGGTTCTGAAACTGTCTGCTATCTGAATTTCAGAATCTCTTGGCATGTCTGGAAAATTCTCTTTTATAATTTCATGGAGAAGGGCCTCTGTGCCTTTTGAGGTCACTTCATCTCCTTCAGGGATTCCAATGTGGTGGATATTAGCCTTCAAATTATGCCAGAGTTCTCTAAGAGAATGATCCATTTTGGCTCTCCATTTCTCTTCCTCTTTGAGAGTTTCAAAGTGTTCAAAGGCTTTATCTTCAATGTCAGAAATCCATTTTTCTGCTTGCTCTACTCTGTTACTGAGGGATTCTACTATATTTTTCAGATCTTTGAGGGCTGCTAATTCTTGCTTCAGTGCATCAAAATCTTTGGTGGTTTTGTCTTTAAATTCATTTAATTCTTGAGACAACGTTAGAATTTCTTGAATTTCTAATTCTGGACTTTCTATTTCCAAATTTTCCTCAATTTTATTAATCTTGTTTGTAATCCAAATTCTGAATTTGATTTCTGATATCTCAGTCAGCTGTTTATAAATGGGATCTTCAGTTACATCTGCCATATCTTTCCTTGGGGGAGTTGATTTATTCTGGTTATTCATGTTACCAGAGTTTTTCCACTGATTCTGCCCCATGATTGTTTTACACCATTTGATTTTTCCCCTGGAGCTTTGTTGAGGACCCGTACAGTGCTATGGCCTGAGAAACTGGGGACCTGTTTGGTGTGGTGGGGCTAAGTGGTTCTGTCTTGTTTTCAGCTTTTCTCTGTTTGATCCTAGTGAAACTGTTACTCTGGGTTGAAGTCTCAGCTGTAGAGAAATACCAGTAATTAAGTCACCCCGCACTCCACAGGCAACAATTGGAAAAGAAAAATCAAACCTTCCTACAACCTCACACCCAGGGCACCACCTGAATATTCCTCAGGCAACTGGCTCAGTTCAAAAGGCCCAAATCAATTGTCTCAGTCAGCATCTGTGTCAGGTGGGAATGTTTAAAAGGTCTCTGGCAACTGGATCGCAGGGGTCTGGTGACTACTCAGATATGGCTTGCTCCAGTGCTCCATGGAGTCAGGAGGACCCACCCAGAAAATAATCAGTCTGGGAAGGTTGATGCCTCCTCCCCACCTTGCACCTCTGTCACACCCAGTCACTGATAGTCCTGCAGGACTTTGACCCAGTTGCCTGTAGTGAACAGATACTCAAGGGGTTTGCACCTGCCTGAATCACAAGGAAATCTATTTCTTCTCAGCCAGGCCACTGCATTCTGCCTCTATCTAGCAGGGGGAGATGATGCCTTACAACCTCAGGTACTTGATGAAGGCTGGAGGGTGTTAACTCAGTTCCAGTCCTGCCCCTAATTGATGTTACTGACAGAACAGAACAGAACAACTTTGTGGGAATATGCTTCTGTCCCTGCTAAATTCCCCTGAAGAAGAGAAGCTGTTTTGAGTTCCCAGAGACTGCACCTCTGGCCCTGCCTTTGCTCCTGCAGGTTTGTATTCGGTTACCTGCCAGTTCTAGCCTCCTGTCTTCCTTTGTCTATAGGCTGATGATCCCCTGAGGGGTGAGTACTTCTTAGGCTCAGTAAATCAGTCCTCTTGGTCAGCCCCACCCTGGGAATTTCCTGGTTCTGCATGTGCAATTCTAGTCACTGCGCTCAACCCAGGCCGGTACCGCCTCAGGCAAACTCTTTACTCACGGGGCCTGCGTTTCTGTCCCAGATATGTTCCTGATCTGGGAACATCCACCTGTTCCATGGTGGTTGCCACCTGAGTAGATGCCCGGCCTCCTCTAGTTGCCCAGGAAGACAGGGGGTGTGGCTTCAGAATATCCAGGAGTGAGCCCTATTGTTGCTAAAAGATAGCTGCTTCTCTGTGCCTTGGGGCACTGCCGCTCCGGCCTGGTTCCCTCTCAGCCAACCTCCTCTCCTCCCATGCTGCAGAGTCAGCACTGACCAGCTGCAGTTTAGGCCCTGTCCACACCCCTTGAGAAATCACCCAAGAATCTGGACTCCTGGGGGACAGGCCTCCAGACCTCAGACTGAGAGTGGAGGGGAGTGCTAGGAGCTCAGAGTTGCAGGTAGAGAATATATATGATTTTATACAGTTTTATGCCTGGCAGGAGAACACCGTGGCACTCTAGTAGGGGAGATAGGTTCAGTTTTTAGAGGGTCTCTCCCATAAAGTGTAATGGGAGGACATTTCAACTCTGCTCATTTGTTTGTGGGGCACTCCAAGCCATTCTCATGGGGGAGGGGACTCCTGTCTGCTTAGTGATGGATTTTGTACCTTTTGTTTGTATCCTTGGGGTCACAGCTCGCCTCAGCGGGGTTGATGTGTGTTCTTCAACCTTCTCTCTTGTTGCAGCTCAAATCCACCAGGTTACTTGCTAAATTTCTGTCCTTTAACTATCCTTCTTGAAGGGAGCCTCTGGAATCTTCATCTTTTTCCTAAAGCTTAGGCATCCAAACTCGTATTACCCAGATGACTCAGAGTTCTTGACTGAAGCCTACAGAAAGAACTCAGTTTGCAACTCAGGTCAAGCATGGACACCCCCTGTGGCGAGGGTGGCAGAGATTATTTCCACCCATCTGCCTTGATCCAATTCAGAAGTGGAAAATGTAACTTCCCACAATGCAATTGTTAAAATTACTGCTTTCAGGAGCACATCAAACTGAATGTTAATTCCACTTTTGAGCTGTGCCTGCTCCCTTGAAAGCTCCATTTCTGCTGATAATGGTAGAGAGTTCTACAACTATGCTGGCTTTGGAGGTCAGAAACTGGTGAGGCCACACCCTAGGCCCAGAAGTTCTGATTAATTTCTTCCTGAAAATAAATTTCATTGAACACAGATTTCCTCATATTGCTCTTCAAAATAATTATTCATAGCAAATAAGTCTCATGCCCATACAATAATTTCAGAAAGTAAGAAACTTTTTGAAGGGATTGCAGTTTCATATTTTGGAAAGTTGTATTTGTTATATAAAAAAAAATTTCCTCATATTTGAAGGTGATTCAAAGGAAGGGTTCTGGGAAATTTCCACTTTTAGTTGTAACAGAATGATAGGGTACAAAATTACCCTCCTACTGGGAATTGGGAAAGTGAAAATTATTAAGAAATAACCACTTTCAAACACTGGTTAAAAAGTATCATATGAATACAATTGTTATGAGAACAAAAGTAAATGAGAAAGTACCTAATACAGCTAATACTTTTCAAACAGGGATCATTGCTGTGTTGCAGTGCAAAACAAAACCCAGCATCCCTGTTGAGGTGAAGAGACAAAGACTGAGCTTCAGAGTCAGCAAGATATCTAGGATTCATGGAACAGAAATCATCAAAATATGTCACTGAAGTACTAGCTGATCCCTAACCTGTGCAGACACAGAATGAAAATCCAGACAAGAAAACCTTTTGAAGAAGATAGTAAACTCCTATAACCCATAGAAAGGCAATAATTATTTAAATTCTTTCCAATTACAGTAAATACACACACACACACACACACACACACACACACACACACACATACTCATCCACCCTGGACCCACTATAATACATATTAAAAAACAAGTCTCAAAAATGGATAAGTAGTCCACAGGTAACTTAGTCATTGGCCAGAAAAAGGAAAATGCTCAAGTAAAAAAGTAAATAAGATAAAATGTATAATGTTTTTTTTTTTTATTTGAATTAAAAAATAGTACACATATGGGTAAGAAAATAAGACTTACAATGAACAAAAGATAGTTAATAGAAATACAGAAATGGGTGGCACCTGTGGCTCAGTGAGTAGGGCACCGACCCCATATACCAAGGGTGGTGGGTTCAAACCCAGCCCTGGCCGAACTGCAACAAAACATAGCTAGGTGTTGTGGTGGGCACCTGTAGTCCCAGCTACTCGGGAGGCTGAGGCAAGAGAATTGCCTAAGCCCAGGGGCTGGAGGTTGCTGTGAGCTGTGACAGCACAGCACTCTACCAAGGGCAATGAAGTGACAGCACATCACTCTACAAGGACAATAAAGTGAGACTCTGTCTCTACAAGAAAAAAAAAAAAAGAAAGAAAGAAATACAGAAATGACAGATGATAACGTGACCACAGAATGACATTAAAAGAGCTATTCTATATCTTATTTGCTAAAGAACATAAAAGACAATGTTGATATGAGGAGAAACCTGGAAGACACAAAAAGAAACTAAGAAATATGTAAATTAAACAATTTCAAAATCACAAAATGAAAATATCATTGGATAGAATTAATATCAGATTATGATATAGAGGAAGGTAAAAATCAGTGAATGAAGATTGGGGACTGAGGGTTCCAGTACTCATTGACTGTAATTGTTTGAAAAAGCACTAAGGAGAAAATTCATAAATAGGTGGGTTAGAATAGAGAAGTCAGAAACAAACTCACATAAACATAATAGTCTCTTCAACAATTGGTGCAGAACAACTAGACCCCAATATGGAAAAAAAAAAAAAAAAAAGTGATCTACATGCACAGTTTATACCATTCACAAAAATTGGTTCAAAGGGGCTCATGGACCTCAATGTAATATACAAAACTAAAAAACATCTAGATGAAGATATAAAACTATGTGACTGTAGATTTGGTAATGAATTTTTAAATACAATCTCAAAAGCATAATTCATGAAATAGCAAATTGATAAACTTGGGCTTATGAAAATTAAATCTATCTGCTCTTAAGACATAGCATTAAAAGAACCACAGATAAACTATAGCTAGGTGAAAATATTTGCAAAACACATATCTGAAGAAGAACTGTATTCAGAATACAAAAAGCACCCAACATCATTTGTTATCAGGGAAGTTCAAATCAAAAATACAATGGGATACCATTACCCATTTTTTTGATTTCTAAAGTCCCAAAACATTGACATTACCAAATTCTATGGAGGATAAAAAGTAACAGAAATGCTTCAGTTGCTGGTGGTAGGACTGCAAAATGGTAGCACTACTTTGAACAAGGTCTGACAATTAAGTTCACTAACTTGCTACCTTGTACTTACATTGGTAGCACTATACAAACAATTCAGTACAGTTTCATAAACTTTGTATATCAGAATCTCACATCTGTGTTTTTGTCAATGTGTGGCGGTGTCTTGCTGAGTGGTGTTCATTATTCTTGTGTGTTTTATGTGTCATTTTGAGAATATTGAATTAGAATAATGAACAAACATTAAATTTCTTGTTAAACTCGGCAAGAGTGGAAGGGAAATCAAAGACATTTTAGTCCAAGTTATGGGGATAATTCCATGAAGAATATGGCAGTGTACAAATGGATTAAACATTTTTCTAAGAAAGCATCACTGATAAAGAGAGGTCAGGACAGCCAGTAAGAAGCAGAATTGAGGAAAACATTGCAAAAATTCATCAAATTGTATGTCAAAATCATAGCTGACTGTGAGCAACACAGCAGACCAAGTAAATATCAGTAGAGAAATAAGAAAATCTTAACTGAAAATCTTGGCCTGCGAAAGTTGTGTGTAGAAATGGTGCCAAAGGAGCTCACTGAACTACAAAAGCAAAAAAGACTCAAAGTTTGTCAGGAACTTTTGGAGAGGCAAGATGATGTTTGGACTGTGTTATCTATCACTGGTGATGAAACATGGATGTCCTAACATAACCCTGAAATAAAGCATCAAAGTGGACAATGAATGTCAACCAATTCTCCATGACCAAAAATTCTATGAGTTCAAATCAAGAGTCAAAATAATGTTGCCAGCCTTTTTGATATCAGAGAGTTTATTCATGATGAATTTGTACCAACTGGACAAATAACTAACAACGATTAGCTTTTGGAAGTGCTGAAAAGGTTCATGAAAAAGATGAAAACAGCCTGAACTTTCCAGCAACAACTCAGGCTCTTGCATCACAGCAATGCACCAGCTCACATGGCACTGTCTATGAGGGTGATTTTAGTAAATAAATAACTATAGTGGAAGATATTCCCTACTCACCTGGTCTGGTACCCGATAATCTTTTTCTTTACCTTGAGATAAAGGAAATATAGAAAGGAAGGTATTTTGATGACATTTAGGACATCACGGTAATACACTGATAGCTCTGATGGCCATTTCAGAAAAAGCTTTCCAAAATTGCTTTGAAGGGTGGACTAGGCACTGACACCAGTGGATGGCTTCCCAAGGGGAGTACTACAAAGGTGACCATAGTGATATTCAGCAAAGGGGTATATAACACTTTCTCTAGGAATAGTTCATAAATCTGAAAACTTAATTGCCAGACATCAACAATTAAGCAGTTGTGCTCATGTGATTTTGAGGCTCAAAAACCTGCAATCAAATATTTATAGAGGGTTTATTCGTTAATTGCCATATTTGGAAGCAGCCAAGATGTCCTACTACAGGTCAAAGGATAGAAAATTTGTTGTACATTTATGCAATGTAATATTATTCAATGATAAAGAGAAAAAAGTAAGTTACAGAAAGACAGGGAAGAACTTTAAATTCATATTGCGAAGTAAAAGGTGTTAAAAATTTAAAAACCAACATCTAGTATGCTTACAGTTAAGTAAATCATTGAAAAAAAAACTATAGCTATTGTAAAAACATCAGTGGATCTACTGGTTTTGAGAAAGAGGAGAAAGATGAATGGGGGACAACAGGGGATTTTGGGGGCAGTACAAGATTATAATGGTAAATATAGGACACCTTGAATTTGTCAGAACCCATGAAACTTTATAGAACAAAGACTGAATTTTAGTATATCCTAATTTTACAAACCTATAAGAAGTTGCAGCATCTCAGAAAGGAAAGTAGTTGTGTCAAGAGAATGTAGGAGCACTACAAATGTACACAACTTCCACGTTGAAGGGACTGGAGAGGTGGAACCACGGGCCCAGCTAAGCAATGTCTGGATTCCAGATTCACAGACACGTAAAGATAATAAATGTGTGCTATATTTAGCTACTAAGCATTGGGGTAACATGTTACATATAGCAATAGATAACTAATGCAGTTAATTAAGTATCGTTTCTTCTGATTAAAATGTTTTCCAAATGGGGAACTCAGTCTGCCAACATGCCATTTTATGTATTCTCTCTGTCAGTTAATCTTTCCCACTCAGACAAGAAACCCAAAGTCAGCCTCAAATCCTGTGTTTTATTTCTTCTGAGAAATATATCCCTGAGATATGTTACAAGAATCTCCTACTTCCTTCTCATTTCTACTCCTACTATGTTAATTCAAGCACCTTTCATGCTCCATCCATCCTACCTGCAATGGCCTCCATGCTGGATACCCTTGGCTGGTGACTCGTTTTCAACCTTTGCCTTCAATCAGATTGGAAAATTTGGAAAGTTGAACATACATTTCTCAGACTAGCTTGAAGCCAGGAGTCTGAAATGGCAATGGGTTCAGCCAACCAGACATGCTCACACCATGGTCATAAGGCAGAGTTGGGGCAGAGGCAATATTCCTTACTGTTAGCACTTGGCTATTTCTGCTATCAAGCATGGATGCTGAAATATGGGCCAGTAGCCACCTGAAAGGGTTGTTATTTCAGTTATTTATTTATTTATTTATTTATTTATTTATTTATTTATGACAGAGTCTCATTTTGTCACTCTCAGTAGACTGCTGTAATGTCACAGCTCACAGCAACCTCAAACTCTTAGGCTCAATCACTCCTCTTGCCCAAGCCTCTTGAGCAGCTGGGAGTACAGGCACCTGCTGCAATACCCAGTTATTTTGATGATATAATCTTGTACTTAGAAAATCTCAGACATTCAACCACAAGACTTCTAAAAGTGATAAAGAAATAGAATAATGTCACGGGTAAAATAAATGTCCACAAATCAGCAGCCTTTTTCTGTGCCAGTGACAATCAAGCTGACAATAAAATCAAGGACACAATATCCTTCACAGTAGCTTCAAAGAAAATGAAATACCTGGGAATATCTAACAAAGGAGGTGAAGGATCTCTACAGAGAGAACTATGAAACCCTGAGAAAAGATATAGCAGAAGACATTAACAAATGGAAAAACATACCACGCTCTAGGCTGGGAAGAATCAATATTAATAAAATGTCAATACTACCCAAAGCAATCTATAGATTTAATGCAATCCCCATTAAAACACCAATAGCACACTTGAAGAATGTGAAAAAATAGTTCTTTGTTTTGCATGGAACCAGGAAAAAACCCTGTATATTCAGGGTTATTCTTGGTAATGAAAACAAAGCTGGAGGCATCACTACCAGACCTGAGGTTATACTACAAGTCCACAGTAATCAAAGCAGCCTGGTATTGGCACAAAAATAGAAACATAGATCTATTTGAAGAGAATAGAAAACATAAAGATAAATCCAGCCTATTACTGGCATCTGATCTTCAATAAACCAAACAAAAGCGTACATTGGGTAAAAGAATCCCTAGTCAGTAAACAATGCTGGTAGAACTGGTTAGCCACATGTAAAAGACTAAAAATAGACCCATACTGTTTACCACTTACAAAAATTGATTCATGATGAATAAAAGATTTAAATCTAAGACACAGATGGTAAAAATCCTAGAAGAAGGCATGGGAAAAACTCTTAAGGATGTCATCCTGGAAAGATTTCATAAGGAAGACTCCATCAGCAATCATAACAACAATCAAAATAAACAAATAGAACTTAAGTTAAAAAGCTTCTGCACAGCTAAGGGTACAACATGTGCTAAGGACACAACAATCAAAGCAAATAGACAATCTTCAGAATGGAAGAAGATACTGTGTGTTAAAAACTGTCAAACATTGATAGCTAGAATCTACTGAGAACTCAAATTAATCAACAAAAAGAGCAAACAATTCCATCTGTCACTGGGCAAGAGACATGAACAGAACCTTCTTGAAGAAGACACACAAATGACCAACAAACATGAAAAAATCTTCATCATCCCTAATCATCAGAAAAATGCAAATCAAAACCACCCCAAGATATCACCTAACCCAAATGAAAATAGCCCACATCACAAAATCCCAGAGCTGCAGATGCTGGCACAGATGTGGAAAGAAGGGAACACTTACACTGCTGCTGGCACTACAGACTAATACAGCCTGGATGGAAAGAGGTATGGAGACTCCTCAGAGCTAAATTTAGATGTTTCATTTGATCCTCTAATCCCATTACTAGGTGTTTAGAAAAAATTCATGTTATCACAAAGAAATTTGCACTAGAATGTGTTGCAACCTGGGACTGAGCCGCAGCATGGCAGACTGGGAATTCCCCAAGCAGCAACTTTACCCAACCTCTCAGGTCCAACAGACAAAAAGGGACAGCACAACAAATTTACACATGCAGTTTCCTTCTCATGATCCAGGGAGATGACACCCTATCAGCCTTGGTGAGGCAGATAGACACTGCATTGAGTCAAATTGGTAAGGCCTTTTCATTGGGGTTTTAGGGGGATGCGTATACAAAGTAAAAGAGTAAGAAGGTATTCGTTTCCTGTTCCCATTAAACAGGCAATCTTTTGTTCAAGGAGGAGGGAGAGCTATCAGGGTAAAAGATAGTGGATCACTAAACTATAGATCAAAGGATACTGTGGTATGGTTTTAATGAGGGAAATTTATAGCTTACAGGTTAGATAGCTACAGTTTGAGAGTAATTGCTTTACAGTTGCTTTTTAGCTTTATTTACATCCTGCCTTTAAGCTGCTGATTTCTATCTAGACATTTGCCAGACTAGCGTCTCATCTACTCTGCTGGACATTCCAAACCCCCTTTGCCACCATAGGTGTGCAACGTGGGGTGGGGGAAGGTGAGGCTGTTGGTCTGGGGCCTTTCCCTCTTGAGTACCCTTGAATGCCAGCCTACACTAGCTTATATGCTCAAAAATGTTTATTGTACCTCAATTCTCAATTGCCAGGATGTGGAAACAGCCCAAGTGCCCATCAACTCATGAATGGATTCATAAGCTGTGGTCTAAGTATACCATGGAACATTGTTCAGCCATAAAAAAAGAGGGAGACTTTACATCTTTTGTATTTACCTGCATGGAGTTGAAATACATTCTTCTTAGTAAAGTATCATGAGATTGGAAAGGCAAGTATCTAACATACTCAATACTACTATGAAAACAATAGAAAGACAACTAAACACCCATATTAGATAAAAATAAATACATTCGAGCAGGGGGAAGGGAGTGGCAAAAAAAAGGAAAGAGGAGGAGGGAGAAGGATTGGTAAATTCTCACGTAATGGGCACAATGTAAGGGTATATAGTTCACCCCTGGATGAAGAGCTCAATTACAACTTGAACTTTACCTTAGAAACACAAATTATGTAACCTAATTATTTGTACCCTCATATTAATCAGAATTAAAAAAGAAAAATTTTTAAATTGATCTTTTCCTAAAGATGTCAGGCACCTGACTTATAAAATTATATCTATACTGTTTATATAATCAGATAATTTTTTAAGTAATAAAAAATGCTCATATATTTTTAATTATTGTTTTGTAGAGTTCCATATACTTGGCAATATTTTATCAGATATTCTCATTTAAAATTTTCCAAAGATGTCAATTATTAAATGTATGTTTCATTCTTTCTTCTTGGTCAGCATGCAAGTTATATCCTGTTTCTAGATATATTTAAATATTTTTCTATATCAAGAAAACCTATATACATCTTTTGTGAATTGCATATAATAATATTTCCCAGAAAATAATATTCCCAGAGACAGTACATATGAACATACAAGCATAACTAAACATTGTTCATTGTGACACAATTTAAGTGCATAACTATAAATTCAGTAATAATTTATATGCATATGCATTGTATATTTATGTAAACTACATATAAATAGAAGATAAATAAAGTAGTTCAAAGAAAATATAAAATATATTTAAATATCCAGTTGAGCTAGAATTATGAAGACAATTCAGAATTATTAAGATTCAATTTAACCAAATCATTTCTACTTCTGTGGACTTTTATCCCTCAGTTTGTTTTATTTGTCAGTAGGAATCACTGACCACTAAGGAAAAAAAATGTTCCCACATTATTTTATCATGAATTGAAACAAAAAAAAAGTTATAGAATAAAAATGATGCAAGATTTCCCAATCAGGTTTCTACATGCTCTGGGGAGTTTAACTAGCTGGTAACTGAAGGAAGAACAAATCTGGGCTTAACACAGCACATAATCACCCAAACTTTACAAAAAACTGGTTGACAAATGCCACATTTTATTCTCCAACATGACCTTCAGAAATTTAGGAAAATTAAGTTTAATGGCTAAGGTAGCAAGAAAAATGGAGGACAGAGAAAAGAGAAAGAGGAAATATTTAAAAAGTGAATTATTCATTAGTCATTAGGGAAATGCAAATCCAAATCACAATGAGCTACCTCTGTGTACCCACTAGGAGGGCTAAAATAAAAGTACAGTAAGGAGTGTGATAAGGATATGGAGAAATTGGAATGCTTATACATTGCTGGTGGGAATGTAAAATGCATACCTCCAAAGTGCAACTACTTTGGAAAACAGCTTATCAGTTCTTGAAAATGGTAAACATATCTTTGTTTATCTAGCAATTCTACTCCTAGGTTTGTGCCCCCCAAAATAAGAATACATGTCCTTCTACCTAAAATTTGTACATGAATGTTCATAGTAGAATTATTCAAAAGAGTCAACACTCTGATGGCTGTTCCAGAAAAAGAGGTCTAAAACTTCTTTTTAAAAGTGAACTAGGCACTAACTTCCTTGAGGAAAACAACAATAAAGACACAAGCTAGAGAAAGTGAATCTAGTTAGAACACTAATCAAGAATCTATAGAAGACAGCTTAGAAATCACCAGTGGTAGTGGCCTTGGTGAACCACAATCATAGTGTGTCTTCCACATTATACCTCATATGTAACAGTGTCACAGATGAAGCTGCCCCAGGTCAGGATACCAGGCTGGACTAGATTAGAAGAACTGGTAAAAATAATGAGACAGACTTACATAAGCTTGCTTGCACTTCAGTTTGCCATCTGCATATAATCATAACACTTGCAATGCAAGGGACATATGGATCTGGACACAAGTGAAGGTGTTCATGTCACTGAGGCATGCCAGCTGCTTGTTGGACTTGTGGCATATACAGAAAGAAAAATCCACCTGTCAGGAGAGCCTAAAACCATAGCAACTTCATCTTATGGCAATAAGGCAGGTAGACTACATGTCTATCGCCTACTCAGGATTCCCCTATTATCATATGAGAAAAGTCTTACTTTACCATATTTAGTACTTTTTCATTAATTATACTTTTTGTCAACCAATCTTCAGTAACCTCAACTGTGTCTTGATATACTTGTCTGCTCTGAAATGAAATTGAAAAAGAAAATAACAATTCACTTTTATCTTTCTATCCCATTTAATGCTTAACATCTGCATTCTGAATAATGGTAGAGCTCAAGTTGTTAAGAAATGCAAACAGCAACAGCCGGATTTGGTAACACGCACATGTAGGGTCCCTTAAGCCCACGAGCTAGTGCCCAGCCTAAGCAACATAAGGAGACCTCTTTTCTCAAAAAATAAAATCAAATTAAAAAAAACAAAACAACTCTTATATCCAAATATGTAGAAATAACCTCACAAAGTTTATTTTTGTGAATTTCTCAGCTTTACTGTTGTTGGTGTATAGAAACACTGTTGATTTGGGTGCTATTTTATGTTGATGTTCAGTTATTATCACTTCTCATACATTCCATATTAATGAAAGGATCTATAATGTAAACGTAACGAAAATGGTAGGATTCAGGAAGGGTAGGAAGAAAAGGCCAACTCCATGCTGCTTAATCCCTGGTAAACTGGCTAAAACTCAGAGAAAGTTCAGTTTTGGAATAAAAAAAATCTCAATTGACTCCAATCCAAACCACCTCTAGCCTAACATACAACTAGTTAGGCCAGTGTTAATTGTATCCCTCATTCTTTTCTCAATGAGAAGGTGAAAATCCAAAAAAGTATTAAATAAATAGACAGAATCCCATGACATTTATAAAAAGGCCTTTTTTATTGTGGAATTTCATATTTAATGCCAAGATATATTTGACAAAATAAAAAATGTTTATTATACTAGCTCCTCAAAGGAAACATCAATTTTAATCAGATATTCCAGACAAATTTCTATCTCATAATGTAATATTAAGATGATCCATGAATAGATGAATGGATGCATAGATTGAGGGTAGCTATCATATGGATATATATGTTGTATGTATGTATTTATGCAGTACAAATTCATACATATATGTGAATTTTTTTAAAGCAACTTCATTAGATAGTTTCTGAAAGGGTAAAAGTAAGGTTTTAGAATCTCAGACAAATCTTATTAAATACAAAACTACAATGGGATAGCAAAAAATAAGAGAATCTTTGCAGCAGAGTTTTTGTTGATATAGTGATGACACTATTTGCTGCTTAAATTCACTCATTCCTTCACTTAAAAATTGCTTATTAAGCAACTACTAGGTACTTGACACTCTTCTATGCTATGAGAACCTGATAGTAAAAAGGAAATTCTTAACTCCAAAGTTCAAGGAGATAAAAAATATGGATGGTGTGGAGGTGTATTCGGGAGACAAACTAAGGATTTATCAAGGGATGATTAGATGTGAGGAATAAAGAAATGAAAAAATAACAGACAAATGAGGTTAGGAAGAGGATATTAAAAATTTGTGGCAGGGGGGTGTATGAAGGATTTAGATTGAAGTTTCTGGGGGAATAATATCAGAAATTTTAAGTAGTCATTCCAAGCCTTCAGACAAAGCTTCATCTCTTAAAAAATTAAACATCAAAGAATATTTAAACTCGCTTATAACCTGTAAGCCCACATCCCCAAGGGTCCTGTCTTTTGGGGCCAAACCAATGTATGTCTTCCATGTATTAATTTGTTACTTTACATGTAATTTCTGTCTCCCTGAAATGTATAAAATCAAACTGTAACTCAAGCAAAGTGAGACCCTTGTTCAGGCCTCTCTGGTGTGGCTCCAAACAATGGTCACATATCCTTGGCACAGAATAAACCTCTTTAAATTATTTTAGTTTTTTTTTTTCTTTGACATACTCAACAAAATTGCACTTTTTGTTGTACAGAGAAGACTAAAGAAAAGTGTGTTGGATATTTTACTTTGCCTAAGTGTCATCTAAGATAGATTTTTAGAAATGATTTCCTGAAAAATTGTGTTACATACACACACACATATATTCCTGGCATGTATACACAGTTGGTGTATGTATATAATATATATATCTCCAACCTGATGTTCTTAAGGCACTATAACACCTCATCAAATCACTTCTAATGACTAGGAATAATTAGGCACGGAAATAAACTAAAAAAGAAACAAATGAACAAGGACATACATGAGGAAAGGGGATGAGAAAACAATTCAATTTAGACATTAAATTATACAAGTCCAAAGAGATGTATTGCAGTTTACAAATACAGTGGTTCTGAGCAGTGTGCAGTTCAGATATTATAGCTCATTTTAGTATTAATGGTTTAAAGGGAAATTTTAAAAAATGCCAAATCAACAAAGCCCTATATTTTAGAAAATATATATTTTCTTAGTGTTAACCTTGTTATTTTCTATGCTCTGAAGTCCTACTACCATCCTTTGAGAATAAATTTTGGATTAAATCTTAATGACTTTTTGAAGAAGATTGATGTATAGCAGCATAAAATAAAATGAATTATCCAATGATTTTCCTCATTACTGAGGATTGATGGCTTCTTTAGAGCCTAGTTGGCTGAAAATGGCTTTCTAGAGAGTTTTAGATGAGGCACCAACTAATTGAAATAATTTCTTTTTCTTTTTTTTTTAATATTTATTTATTTTTTTTTTTTTTAATTGTGGAGAAGGGGCGGGGAAAGAAGGCGGAGGCAGAGGTGCGTGACAGGGTTGGGCCAGTGGCATGGTACCACATTGGCTGTATCTAGGTAGAGGCAGTTTCAGGCCAGGCCTTGCTGAGTCGTTGCTACGCGGAAGTAGCTCGATGGATCTACTTCTAGTCAGGCTC
>CAUYPK010011976.1:0-32850 GCA_963574355.1 Loris lydekkerianus | reverse complement strand
CCCTTGTAGGTAATGGTTTTCTTTTGTGTGGCAGCTTTCAGAATTTTCTCCTTCATATTAACTTTAGTGAAATTGATTATAATGTGTCTGGGGGATGTTTTATTCAGGTTGAGTCATGTTGGAGTTCTGAAACTGTCTGCTATCTGAATTTCGGAATCTCTTGGCACATCTGGAAAATTCTCCTTCATAATCTCATGGAGAAGAGACCCTGTGCCTTGTGAAGCCACTTCACCACTTTCGGGGATCCCTATAAGACAAATATTGGTTTTCTTCGAATTATCCCAGAGCTCTCTGAGAGAGTGGTCTGTTTTTGCTCTCCATTTCTCTTCTTCTTTGAGGGTTTGGAGCATTCGAAAGCTTTGTCTTCAACGTCAGAAATCCTTTCTTCTGCTTGCTCCATTCTGTTACTGAGGGATTCTACTATGTTTCTAAGATCTTTGAGGGATGCAACTTCTTGTCTCAATGTGTCAAAATCTTTGCTCATTTGCTCTTTGAATCCGTTGAATTCTTGAGATAACTTTTGGAATTCTAATTTGATCTCGTTTGCTATCCAGATACTGAATTCAATTTCTGACATCTCAGCTATTTGTTTGTGCATGGGGTCTTGTGGTGTTTCTGCCCCATTGATCCTTGGGGGAGTTGATCTACTCTGATTATTCATATTGCCAGAGTTTTTCTATTGATTTCACCTCATGATTGTTTTTCACCATTGCCTCTGTCTGTCCTCAGAGTTGGGGAGGTGTCTCTCCAAGGTTAGACCCCAGCAGGATCACTCTATTGTTGCTGGATCTTTGTAGGGAGTGACCCTGTGTAGTTCCTCTGGGGCTGCTCTAGCTAGGGAGTTCTGGTTGTGGAAGCAGCTCCGGTGTGTGATAAACCTGGATCCAGCAACAGGGCTGGGGGTGGTGCGCACCGTTCTGGGAGTACCTGGCACCCAGTGACTTTGGCACAGAAAGCCCAAGGCTCTAGCAGTCTCTGGCCAGGAGAAGGGCTCTGTGCAGAGGCAGGGAGGGCTCCAGAGGGCACACAGCTACCAGAGTCCCTGGCCAGATGAACGGGCTAGTGTGGAGGCTTGGAGGACACAGGAGGGAGGATGCAGGGTTGCCTGGCTCCTGCAGTTCCTAGTCAGGGAATGTGGAGGCCCGGTGGGTGCGGGTCACCCGTCAGGGTCGCTGCACAGCTCTTATGGAGGTCTGGGTGGTGACAAGCCCAGGAGTTTGCGGTTGCTATGAGTTGTGATGTCATGGCACTCTACCCAGGGCAACAGCCCAAGGCTTCAGTGTGCCAAAACCGTCTCACTCTGTCCCTAAGGATTAAGGCTGTAAGGCAGCTCACTCCCCGCCTTTAGGCTGCTCAGTCACTAGTTTACTTTGTCCCGCCTGATCCTTGCTCTGGGACCCTGAGGGCGGAGCTTGCCGGAGCAGTTCTTTCACAATGGCTTACTTTGTTCAGCTCAGTGGCTCATTCTGGGGCCCCAGACAATGCCCAACGTTCTCCACACTCCTGCTCAAGCTCTCCCCATGGCAGCTCAACTGAGTGCCAAGTCCAAGAACATCAAAACAGTTCACAGGTAAGGCCTTTCTGGTTTGCAGTCTCACTGCTGCTTGAACTCACGGTTGCCGGCGTGATTAGATCGATTGAACACACGCAGCCACTTGCCAGTTTTCCACTGTTTTTGTCCTCCTCCTAGGGTCCAGAAGTCCCTTGCTGGCTCCCTGTATCCTCAAAGGGATGATCATAGGCAGATCCCACCGGCCAGAGATGCCTGGAGTCTTGTCTCCCCAGACTCACCGTACCCAGCTACAGGGAAGCTGTTACTTGGCCGCCATCTTTAATCCAGTCTGACAATCTTAAGTCTTGACTCAAGGTGAAGGGCTTGGTTTGAACCAACCATACAGCTTTTTGATGAAAGTAATTTCTGTGGCCAACAGCATTCTTTGGAGGCCTGGACAAGTTGAGAGCAGCACTGATGGCAAAGCTTCTGTGAGCAGAGTAAAGTAGCATTTTGCTGTACAGAGTGCACCTCCTTCAAGGCTGCCCAAACGCCATCTTGCCAATGCCTCCCTGACCACCATTCTCTGAGCAATCCTTGAACCTCCTTCCTACCACCATCCTCCTGAATTCTCAATCCCTCTTTTCTTGCTGTACTTCTTTCCTCCACTTCTTTCCTCCATAGAACTGAGTACCTTTAACATATTCTATACTTACCTGTGTGTTGTTTAAGAACAATCTCTCACTTTGCTTGAAGTTAAATAATATAAGAACAGAGAAATGTACCTGTTTTGTTCACTGATGTATCTCTTATGCCTAGAACAGTGCCTGGCATATCATAGGCACTTTGTACATATTTGTTGAACACAAGTGAAAGGATAAATAAATAAGTGATTCATTGAATGAATGGATTTATTAAATTAATAGAACAAGGGAAAGTAGGAAAGATTTAACATGGTTCTTCACTTATTCTGTTACTTGAATCACTTGTGCTTCCAAGACCCACCCTGACCTAATTAGCGCAGAGAGGGAACAGAGAGGAGAAAACTTAAATAACATAATACAAAAAGGTGGTAGTGGAAGTTATACTCTACAATGTTTTTAGTTTCACTTGAAAGCTGCCCCCAAGCAAAAGTCTTGCATCCCAGCCTCCCCAACCCCACTCCGAAATTCCTGGACCAAGTGGTATTAAAAAAATAAAAACTGTGGCTAATCTCGTTCCTGCTAGCACCTTAAGAGCATTTATCAAAATGTGTGGGAAGCAAGCCCAATTTCACTCATGCACAGCTCGTCTTGTGGGTGGAGCTGGCTTGTGTGTCATACAAAACTCTACACCCCATTGAACAGAAATGTGTGTGTCTACAGGATGCCCCCAGATTCTCAGAAACCTTTCTCGGCAGCCTTTATTCATCAACTCTCCTTAGACTTTTCTCGGCATGCTTTATTCAACTCTCCTTATCAAATGACAAGTGGATTTCAACTGCAGTTTCATTTGTGGTAAATGGTAGTGAGAAAGCCTAGGATAATTCAATCCATCTTGTTGTTTCCAGAAGATGGGGCCTACCTGCCTCTAGCCAGTGGAAAACACATAGCCAAGAGAAAGTCTTTTGTACAGCACATATGCAGCTTGAATTCAAAAGTCATCTTCTAACTACTTCTACCCCACTAGTCTCATGTCTCTCTAATAACAATTAACATATATCTCTCTAACACGTGGTCCATGTATCAGTCATTTATTGGGCATCTATCGTGTTTCAGAAATCAATGCTGAAGATACAAAAGTGAAAAATCTCAAAGAACTCAAGGAACTCTGTCTAGTGGAGAAAAATATCAAGGAGTGAACAACCCCTGTGTCATGAGATAAACACAGTGCTAAGCATGTGTGTAGAATGCTATGGGTGCAAAACAAAGAAGTTAGGAATGTTTTCACAGACGAAATGATAATTATTGCTATGTGTATATCTGTTTCTCAATTTAACTGTGAACTCTTCAAGGACAGGAACTGAATCTTAATTATTTTTCTGCCCCTGTGACTAGCAGGGTTTGTTGAATAAATGAATGAAATCATTAATATGTAAATCAAAGGATTTGAAGTGACTTTCAAATTCAAAGTCCATAAAGTTATCTTTGTGCAAGTAAAAGGAACTCATTAAAGACAATAAAGCTTATAGAGCATATTTTCTCTCATATTTCAACACAGTCCTAAAAATAAGGGCAATAAGGCCATAGGGAGGCAGAACTGAAGGGCAAAAGAGATCTGGAGTAGAAGAGACCAATAGACTTAGAAAGCAACTTGGTAAGAAAGGCAAAGGAGAAAGGTGGGGGAAGATGTCCTCTAGCAAAACTAATTACCATATATACTCGAGTATAAGCTGAGTATTTTCGGCACAAAATTTGTGCCGAGTTCAGGTTTTTCAGCACAAATTTTGTGCCAAAAAAACTCCGTTTATACTCGAGTATATACGGTACGTTCTTGTCCGCTTCTGTCAAGAAAGTAGGTACGGTAATATGACATTCAGGATTATTTAGTCTCAAGTTTCAGTTTACAGTAAACACAGGTTTAGGGCAACAAGTTAAAACATCACCACAGAAGAAAACACATACAAATCCAGAATGTGGAACATTCTACAAGACACCTTCACTGCTCCTGTCTAAGAGTCAATTGCAAAAAAAAAAAAAAAAAACAACCCAGGCAAGAATGGTGTGGGATTGTGCGAAAAAAAAATTTTTTTTGAATTTTTGAGAACTGGGGCAAGGTGAATATTGATTAAATAGAACAAAATACTAGGAAATTCCTGCTAATGTTTTAGGGATACTCATGCTATTATGCTTATATCAGAAAATATTCTTATTTTTAGGAAACCACAGTAGAATTAAGAAAGAAGTATCATGATGAATGCTGGTTCAGAAAAGAGAGAGAAATATAAAACAGAAAAGGAAATTTTTCAGAATGTGAATAATTATAACTAGATTTGTATCTGAGGGTGTCTGTTGAACTAGTGTTTTATCTTTTGGGTATATTTGGAAATTTTTCAAAATTGAAAGATGAACTTAGAAGAAAAACATTACCAGGAAAATTTGTTAATACAGAAAAAAGGAAGAAAGAAAGAAAGAAAACAAGAAAAACAGAACCACCCATAGTCCCTCGTTAATCTGTTAAGTTTTATAGCACAGTAAGTCTAGCCCGCCCAAGTTCAAGCCTCCGGGAATCCTTTTGGCACTCAGTAGAAATGATAGTTTTATAATGAGAACTAAATTGAGCAAGTTCAGAGTTTCACAGACATAATCTGTGAAGCTAAATTACAAAGACATGTACATCTCCGATTCTGACTTACAGGAAAGGTTTGGTTTTGCAGGCTGTGGTTGCCTGAAGGGAACTGTGCATATGTGCAGTTTTATATTATACTAACGGTATGTTACATATTTATGTTATGAAGTTCTGTGCTGATAGAAAAGTCATCTACATAAGCTTTCAAGTGCTTAGGATATTTTGTCTCTGAAGGTGCGTTTGGCCCCAAATTTTATAAATGGTTGACAGGTATGATTGTTGTATATTTCAAATAATTCACTGATTTTTGTTCTATAGGTAAGAGAACAGACCCCACAGAGAGACTATGTGTCTAGCACATTTGTGCCAGTTGTTGCAGTGGTTATTAGCCTGGTCATTACCCATTTTTCTCTAACAGCCAGTTCCCTAATTTGAACTTTAAGAGCTGGAGAGACTTCCGAGAATATCCCAGGGGCCTAGGGCAAGGTATATGCCTTGGCTATTCCTAGTAACAATGGTTTTCGAACTTTCTCTTAAAATATAGTCAATATAGTATCTTTATGAGGTATACCTGAGACTGTGCATAGCTAAGAATATCTTTTATTAACACTCCTTTTTAAACAAAAATGTAACTTGATATAAAATTTTTAAAGCAAAGTTCTTATCCCTTAATACTTTAAAATAGAGATTGATTGTCTTTTTGCATATGCTGTTGCTGTTAACAACATTTATCCTGGAGGAATCTTATGTTCTTCCCTGGTCGTATAATACTTCCAGGGGTCTCTTCAGCAAAACTGGGCTGCCAATACAACCCATGTCATTAGCTACTTCAGCCAAAGCTTTGCTCTCACATAAATCCTCCCACACAATTTGCATGCCTACTTCAGGTAGCCACTGCCTTAGGCTCTTGTCATGTGAAAGTTTTATACTTGTCAGAACGTGCTCAGGTAAGAGAATCTGATGGGCAGAGCCTATTAATACAATGCCAGAAAGCAGCATATGTTTCATATCCAATCCACTGTGGCCAAGCTAGTGTGCACATGCTAGTGGAAACAATCATAGCTAAGAAAAACACTTGACGTCAACAACTTCAGTTTTCTCCCTCAGGCAATTCTCAAGACTCAGATACTCAAGAGGCAAAATTCGTTTTTAGAATGTATTATTTATGTTCCTATAAGACTACAGGTATATTAAATAAGGGAGACAATAAGTGACACAAGCCAGTGACTGCCATCAACCACCTAAATAGTAGGAAGTTCTATCAGTATAGCCAAACTGCTATTCATTCTCATTCAGTCAGCCTTTCACCCATTTATCCATTCATCAAGGGCTCATTCTCAAGTTCTTGCTATATGTTAAGTCCTGTTCTGACTGCACACCAGGGATATAAGGAGCTCATACGGAACTGATCCAATGGTGGAGGAAATAGGTAATAAAGAGTCTTGTAGATAAACGTAACATCGTACCTAAGAGGAATGCTCTGAAAAAAGTACTGTGCTCTTTGAACATAAAAGAGTGGTGTAAACGGAGTGGGGTTGGGGATAGGGTTAGGGAAGGATGCCTTTTGGGATAAGGACTTAACTGAGATTTGGAGGTTAATGGGAAATTAAATAGACAAAGATGAAGAAGGGAGGATGTTCTTGACAGAGGTTAGAGCATGTGCAAAGTGTCTGTGGCAGGAGAGATGGTTGGGAGCATATGGGACAGGGAGGCCCATGTGGCCGAAGCACAAAAGTTACTGTGTAGCATCACTTTACACAAAGATGGAAGAGGAAGTTGGTCTGGGCCAGGATGTTTGTGACTCCCTAAGCCAAGCTTGGGGAATTTGGTCTTTAGCCTGTGAGTCCAGGAAAGCCTTGAGGTTTTGTGAGCCTGGGTATAGAGGCCATATGATCTATGTTGCCTGTGGAAAAATATTCTTTTGGCTGTTAACATGGAGGATGTATCACTGTGGGAAACACCAGCTGTGTAATGTTTCCAGGAATTAAGGACATGTAACCATGTGTCTGAGAGGAAGCAAAAGTTTCTAACACGTACTAGGCTGCATTGGGATATTATTGCCAGCCAGACTGTGCACACCTGAACAAAGAACATTTCCTTTCTCCTCCGAATTTTTGAAAAATTTGAAGCTTATACTTATACAGAATGCTAGAGTAGAGAAGTCAGTCTAATTGCAGAAAAAGCACCAAACAGGCCTTTTAAAGATAGGTTGCATGTGGTTGATTGTCTGAAAACTGATGGTATTGTTTCTGATGTTTTCCTGATGTGGTGTTTCTCAAGCTTTAGTCTGCGTCAAAATCACATGGAGGACTTGTTAAAATACAGACTGGTGGACCCTGCTCTCAGAGTTTCTGACTCATTATGTCTCATGGGGCCCAATGTATCTTGCCTTTTAACAAATTCACAAGTTAAGGCTGATCATGCTTACCTGGGAACCACACTTTGAGAACCACTGCTGTCCCTAGCACAGTGGATCCTGTGTCTGCACTTTGCAATCACCTGGGAAGTTTTAACAGTACCAGCGTAGGGAGCCTCCAAACCAAGTAAGCCTAATGTCCCCATATTAGACTGAGAAACACTGATTTGGTGCCTTGGGCATTTAATTTTAAGCTTTCAGTTACATTTCCCTTTATTTCTAGCTATATCCAGCCATAAATAAATTTGGAGCTTTTCAACAGAAATAATTTTGACATTAATACTGCTTATTATAAGCATTAATACTGCTTATAAAAAGCAGTTGCCAACCAAACATAAATACATTTCTCAAGCAGCATGTTTAATTAAAACCTACAAAATATGTTGCATGTTAGCATCATTTTGATATCTAAAATTATCATTTTTGTCCGCATGTTGTGGCACAGGTTGGTGTTGAAAGCCATATACTCTTTTAATTGTCATCATCCTTCCTGTTGGGTGTCTAGTAGACCCCAACCTGTGATAGTGGCTAGCAAGGGAGCTGGCACTGCGGAAAAAAACAGAAACTTATACCAAACTTATTGCATAAGACCTGGAAGCCTGTAAGGGCATACACTGTTTCATGTGCCTGGTGGCAGCATGAGAACAATGCAGTAGCTGTCCTATTTCCTGGAGTCTTTTTATTGAATAATAACAGACTATACGTGCATTTTCAAATAGAATGAATGTCTTAAAATTTATGTTCCTTCAAAGATATAATCATCTAGATTTTTTTTAAGGTTAAGACTTATGACCCACATGTTGGCTTCACTAACCTGAATGGGCATGAAACTTCGATTAACTGTATAATTTTCTACAACACAGATTGCAGTCAGCAGAGCAGTGTTTCCCTGAGTATCCTCTCTACTCCGTGCCTCAACTTATTATTATAAAACAAACAGCTTTTTCCATACTGTGTTAACATCTCCCACAGCTAGTTTCCAGCCTCGTTACATTTGTATCTGTTTCAGGGAAGAGAAGCTTTACCTTCCCTACATGGCCTTGGTGTGCCCAAGAGAAAAGGCAGTAGGAAGATTCCCTATGGCCCAGCCACCTCTCTCATAGGACATGAACTCCTATCCAGACTGCAGCGGCCACATCATACTCTTGAGAATACAAAAAAGGCTTGCCTGGCTCAGGGTGTGTTCTCCAGCAAGGGAAGGTGTAGCTGGCTTGGCTTCAAGGGCAAGAGGGCTTGGTTTATGCTATGTCATCAGCTATTTCCAAATAGACATAAAGGGAACGGCTCCTCACTAGCACAAACTAAAATGCAACCTCAGCATAAGTTGAGCAGTTTGGTGGGTGTGTTCTGTTACTTGGAGCCTTTCTTTCTTTCTTTCCTTTCTTTCCTTTCTTTCCTTTCCTTCATTTCCTTCCTTTCCTTTCTTTCTTTCTTTTTTCTTTTTTGAGGCAGAATATCACTGTCACCCTGCTTAGAGTGCTGTGGCATTACCATAGCTCAGAGCAACCTCAAACTCTTGGGCTCAAGTGATCCTCTTCCCTCAGCCTCCTGAGTAACTGGGACTACAGGTGCCAGCCACAACACCCAGTTAGTTTTTCTATTTTTAGTAGAGATGAGATCTGACTCTTGCTAAGGCTGGTCTCAAACTCCTGAGCTCCAAAAATCCACCCACCTCAGCCTCCTGAAATGCTAGTATTATAAGCGTGAGCCACAGCACCTGGCTTGGAGCTATTATTGTGTATGTTATCTTTATGGAAGCTCACTTAAAAATGTTTATAAGATGTCATTCAAGCTAAAAAGATTTTTATATTTATTTTATATATGGAGAAGCTCCCAGGTGGTAATACACTGCCCCAGCCATGCCTTCTACTGGAGGCATACCTTCTTAACTCAGAGAAGGTGCTTCTTTTCACATATCATCAGAGAGGAGGTGGTTGTATTAAACATCTCATCTTTGTATTAAACACCAATTTCAGTGTCTTTTATCCTTAAGGGAATAATCCCTTAAATTTACTCTAAATATTTTTTGCTATACTTTATTTCTTGACTATCATGCCACCATAATTGAAAACGTCAACCAAAACAATGTAGAGACATTTAGAAAAGTGACTGATGTCCCAAAACCCACATATTCAGACCCCATGCACAAGAAAGCAGTATGTCTCACGGACTGTTATAGAAGAAGTTTGGACACGATGATCTTTAAATCGTTCCTCAATTTGAGTCTATGGGCTTACAACTTTATTTTAGTGTTAGAAGAAGAAATGAAAGGAGTTATCACTAGTTGCTATTGCCAATTTTCCTAAAATTGTTTTTTTTATAGACATGTGACTTATACACTATGAAGGGCAAACATCTTAAACATACAGCACTTGAGAACTATTGTGATCAAGATCAGAACAATACCATCGTCAAAAAAGCCTTCCTCCTGCTCTTTCCCAGTAACTCTTTTCCCAAAGGTAATACTGTTCTCTACTTTATCACCATTGATTACTTTTGCCTTTTTTTGAATGTTATATTGTTGGAATCATGTAGTGTACACTCTTTCATGTAGATTTTTTCATGCAATACTATCTCGTGTAGGGGGAGACCCATCCATGTTGTTGAATGCAGAAGTAGCTCATAATTTTTTGCTTCTATCTTAATATTCTGTTGTACAGACCACAGTGTATCTTTCCCTTCTACTGTGGACAGATTGTTTCCAGTTTTAGACTATTGTGCATAAAACTTCTGTGAATATTCTTGTACATGATATTTTTGCACATAAGTACTCATTCCTGTTGAGTACATAGCCAAGCATGGAGTTGTGGGGCCTGAGGGTCACATTTAGTTTTAGAAGATACTGTCAGATAGCTTTCCAAAGTAGCTTCACCACCAAAACCACATACCTTTTGTTTTTTTCTCACATCAATGGCTACTTTTTCTCACTCTTTTTTCCCCAGTCCTTCTTAATATCCCATCATTTCAACATAGAAGTGCCCTATTTAAATCCCATTTTTCTGGCTCAAACTTCCTTACCCTTTTGCCCTGCCTTACCTTTCTTTATAGCAGTTATGACCATTTATAATAATGCATAATTTGCCAGTGTATTATTTTTACCCCTACTACTTTAAGGGGTGTAAACTCTAGAAGCACAATCATTTTTGTCTCTTTTGTTCCCTGATATAGTCTCTATACTCAGGACAGTCCCTGGCACATAGCAAGCACTCAATAAATATTTGGTGAATAATTGAATGATTAATTGAATAGATGAAATGTTAGGGAGGAAATGAGTAAGATGCAGTGGACAGACATAATTTCCCTCAAAAAATTTAACTGATGACTAGTACAGACATAGCCACATTTGAACCTGAATACTCCGTACTTTATAGCTTATACCACCAGAGTTCAAGTTCCAAAGGTAACTTTGAGTTTGTAAATGGGACAAAGATGAGTGAAAGGGAATCAAATCCTGAAAAACAACTGGATTTGGTTCTGTGCCAATGGCAAGATTTCTCAAAGGAAATCACCTGAATAAGTTTATAAATCAGTTTACGCTGGAATGTAAACCAAAGAAGGGTGTGGTTTGGCAACATTGACATCACATTGTTCATTCAGATCCACCATAAACTACCCAGAAGCACAATAGCTTTTTAGTTAGTAGCTAGGGTGTAGCTGGAGCTAGATTTCAATGTGGACTAAAACCTGGATTCTAGTAAAAGCAGTTGGTAAGCTAGACTGAAGTCTGTGTGGCCAAAGGAAATGGTCGAACTGAAAATTAGCACAAGGAAAGGCCAAAGTCAGCAAGTTTGACAGTGACTGTCAAAAAAATAAAAAATAAATAAAAAGAGCAAAGAGCTCTTGCTTTAGCAGCCCAGGGCAAACCATAGGAGTGGAAGACAGATGAGAGATGCAGGAGAGACCATGGAATGTTTGGTGGCATTCAGCATTCATTCTGGGTTCTGAGTTCCTAGAAAACAAGGCTACAGCCTGGATCTCCCAAAGACGCTCCCATTTGCAGTGTCAGGTGCTGTGATGGCTGCATGCTGCTTACAGAAGCAGATGTCTACAATCTCACTGTTGACCTAAATCTGGAAGGCCAAGAACAGAATAAAGTGATAGAGAAGGCTTTGCTGTCAGAGCTGGAGGATATTTCTAAAATAAGCTGAGTTTATTTCCAGGGCTCTTGACCATTGGGAAAAGTTTTCAAAGGTAATAGAGATTGGCTGCCCCAATCCCTCTTCTTCTAAATATTAAACAAAGACATTCTGGCCAATAAACCACTACACAAATATTTCCATTCTTGGGCTACTGACTATATTTTGCCTAGTATGATGTACTACTTTAATTCTTCCATCTAGACTATAATTACAAAGAGAATAGAGGCTGTGGTTTACCAATTTCTAAATATCTTGCTGCCACTATCATCACCTAGTCCAGTGCCATGAACATGATAGGAACACAGTAAATATTGTTGAATTGAGTGGAATATCTTTCAAATAGTGAGAAATTATACTAACCTTAGGGCATATCTAAACTTTGCTGTGGCACGATTTTCTCCTTGCCAATCCTAGCACTAGGAGACCAAACTGGGTTGCCCACACTTCTGCCTGAGTAACTAGAGTTGAATCTTTTGCTGACCTTAAGATATTTGTCACAATCTCTTAGATAAGAACCTTACATTCCGCATAAGATGAATGGAAATACTTGGGTTTATTGATAATCGATAATTGGGCTTGGAGATACTTGCGTAGTTAAGCACGGCTAGAATATGTCCCATGAGCCTCGAGCATCTGTCTGCAATCATTAAAAATACTTTGTTATGAAAATAAATATAAATGAGGATGCATTCTGGTGTATGGTAATCATTTATTGCATTTGGTTCAAATTAGTCAATTCCTTTCAAAGTCATTGAAGGGTAAACTGTAAACTACCATGCAATGGAGCTGCCTGGGAACTCTGACATCCCCAGTCACTTCTTGGCTGTGCATTAGTGGTGACCAGTTCATGGCCTGCTTGAGGAGAAAGCACTACGTAGAAGCCCCAAGTGCAGTTTTAGAATAGTGCCTTCTTCTCTGGCACTATTACTAATGAGTGTGAAGGCTGATAACTGTCCGTTGGAGCATGACCTCCTTTCTGCTTATGTTTTCTTCCTTGCAGATGCATTTCTTTTTAAAATGCTTACACCTATATATTGCTGGAAGTATTTGATAAGGTAGGGGGTAGAGGAGGAGGAATGAGGAGGAATACTCAAGAAAGCTTAGAGTATTAAGAAAATTCTTTTTTTTAAATTAAATCACAAACACATAGATCATGTATACATTAATGCATTTATGAGGTACAATGTGCTGATTTCATATAGAATTAGGAACACTTACATCACACTGGATAATATATACCTCATCTCGTTTACTTAATTATTCTGTTAAGACATTTATGCTCTATACTAATAGATCTGACATGTGCCCTTGTATTATGCACCATAGGTGTGATTCCACCATTCACTCTCCCTCAAAAATTCTTAAGAGTTCATAGACTCTCACCTTGGCAGGAAATGATTGAACACACTGAAGAAATTGATGTGGAATGGGTTTTCTCTATTTCGGAATTTTAACAACTGAGGCTTTCTCATGGTTGCTGGGGATTATTTTTCTTCTGTAGAAATAAGAAGTTTCATCTTTGTTAAACTCCGAGAATGAACATTGTGATTGTTAATTTTATGTGTCAACTTGACTAAGCCATAGTGCCTACATATTTGGTCAAACACAAGTGTAGATCTAGTCTTTTTGCAGAGAGAAAGAGAGGGAGATTGATTTTATTAGTTATATTTCTCTGCAAAACCCTAACTAATATAAATTCCTACAAACAAAATGATTGTTGGGCTTCTTGGCACCAAAAATACTAGTCAAAGATTGAATAAACTTCAGGTTGCACAGAATCGTTGCCTTTATTCTGAAAGGAAGTACTACTGAGTATTATTTCCTGAAATGTCACTTTGGCAGAGAAAGTTCCATGTGAGCGCTTTCATTTCAGAGACTCAGTTTCTTAGATTGCCTTATGATTAGATAGATCTATATTGACCAAAACTCAATCTACAATAATAGTTACTGTACATTGATACTTAATATGCAACAGGTATTTTTATATGCTTATTCCTATAACAAACCTGCAAGAAAATGTTGTCACACTCATTTCATAGATGACAAGGTTTCCCTATTAGGTGCCTCAGTCAGCATTGAAGGCTTAGAGAATATCGATATGAGGAACTGCTAATTAATCACTTAATCAATAAGCATTCACTGAAGGCATGCTTATGTGCCCTGAGTATGTATGTATGTATGTATACACACAACACAATTTTCTTAATCCACTCATGAGTCAGTGAGCACTTACAGCTTGATTCCATATCTTTTCATTTGTGATTTGTGCTGCAATAAGCATTTGAGTGCAGGTGTCTTTTTGACAGAATGATTTG
Organism: Loris lydekkerianus; assembly: GCA_963574355.1. NCBI lineage: Eukaryota > Metazoa > Chordata > Mammalia > Primates > Lorisidae > Loris > Loris lydekkerianus. The sequence goes on along the minus strand of CAUYPK010011976.1, from coordinate 19,221 downwards.
TTTTTTCCTTTGGGTAGATACCCAGTAGTGGGACTGCTGGATGGCGTGGTAGGTCTACTTTTATTTCTTTGTGGAATCTCCATACTGTTTTCCCCAGGGTTTGTATTACTTTGCAGTCCCACCAATGATGTATAAGCATTTCTTTTTCTCTGTATCCATGATCTATTGTTTTTTGACTTTTTCATAATGGCTATTCTGACAAGAGTAAGGTGGTATCTCACTGTGGTTTTGATTTGCATTTCTCTGATGATAAGTGATGTTGAACATTTTTGCCATTTGTCTATTTTGTTCTGTTCATGTCTTTTGCCCACTTTTTGGTAAAAAATGCATCACTTCTTGATGTATTTTGGATGAATGAATGGAAGTCCTAGAAGATTGTCCCAAGCATTCAGTGACCCACTTGATAGCAGGAAGTTATGTGTGGTTTGTTTATTCTGATCCTCACCCTTTATGATAAATGAGCCCAAATATCTCTAAGATTTCTGATACTTTTTCACTATGTCTTCTATTTGAACATACTGTTTTGCTTCATTTTATCCACATTTTAAAATCAAGATATTAAACAAATAGCAAAGGAAAATTTAGAAAATACTTGTGTGGGAAGGGTATTTTTTTTCCTATTCATAACATTTGCCAAAAGAAATCAGTTCATCTTCTTGAGTAACTCAGTTACCTTTGATTGAGTACCAAAAATGTAAAACCAGATGCACTTTATAGCAAGCAGAGTCTACAATTACATTCTCTTGCGATTCTGCAAACCATCTTCAAATGAACTGTGAACCAAGAACACATTGCAGAAACTTAAGGGTGTTCCTGACTGACAATAAAATATTCCATGAATTCAGTTGAAATTTAGTCTGTCTTGTTGTTTAGTCTCTACAGTGATCAACAGGAAGCATGAATATACTTGTAGAGAACTAATTTGCCTGGAATTTGTGTTGTTTTGTAGATGTGGAAAATTTATTATTTAATCTTGCACTTGATTGTTCTTTTTCTTTTCTAATTAAATTTCTCTCCTCAATTTTAATTATGTTAAATAATAAATAATTTGAGCCTGCTTGGATTCCTTCTTTTTTGTTTTTCTTTTCTTTTGGATATGACATGTTTTTTCAGTTAAGAAACTAGAGTTTAAAGAAAATTTTCCTAAAGGGTGAAAATATGTAGGAGAACATATAAAAATAAATCTTGAGAACCACCTTCCAATAAGGACATTCTGTGATTCCAATCTGTCCTCTTATCTGGCAGTGAAAATTCTCTCTCTGTCTCTGTCTGTCTGTCTCTCTAGATATATATACACATACATATACATACATACATATGTATTACATATATAGTCAGCCTTCCATATTCAACAAACTGTGGATCAAAATATCCAGGAATAAAATGGCTATCTATATACTGAACATGTACAGACTTTTTGTCCTATAATTATTCCTGAAACAATACAGAAGTACATAAATATACTATGACTTTTGCTAAGTCATAAAGTCATAAAGTGTAGGGATATTTATTTGGACTAAATACTGCTAGCCTGTTCTCAGCACCAGTCTCTACTCTCCCAGAAAGATGTCCCAACATCCTCATCAACCCTTGGCAATGTCCAGCCTTCTCATTCATTACCAGTTTAATAAGTGTAATGTGTTGTCTTATTGCTAATTAATTATATTTCTCTAATTACTAATGAGTTGAGCAGGTTTTCATATGCTTGTTAGCCTTGTGGATTTTATCTTCTGTAAATTATCCAAACATATCCTCAGCCCGTCTTTGGACTGGGGATTTCTATCTTCTTGCTGATTCCTAAAATCTTCCTTCTGTTAGATATTTGTCACTTATAGTTTTAGATATTTAAACAGCTCTCTATGTAATGTCTGTAAACTTTATCCATAATGTCTTTCATTCAACAGAAAACCTAATTGTGATGTAATCAGATTTATTTAATATTTTGCTCATTTGTAGAATTTTTTTAAGAAAAAGCATTGTTTAAGAATATTTTCACCCACCCCTAGGTCACAAGGATATTCATTTACATTTTCTGGTATGAATTTTATAGTCTTTGTTTTAACATTTGGTTCTGAATCTATGTGTAACATACCCTTTTCATTTACTGTCAAAAGAAATCCAGTATTAGTCTACATATTGAGAATAAGTTTTCTGTTTTTTTTTTTTCTCACTCTAAAAATAATTTCTTTTTTATTTATTTATTTTTATTTTAGGTTAATGTGAGTGTTCAAACAACTAGGTTACAACAATTGCATTTGTTAGGTAGAGTCCCTTTTGGCATTGTGTCCCACATCCAAAAGGCATGCCATATACCCTTATATTGTGCCCATTCAGTGGAAGCACACCAATCCCCCCTCCTCCCCTCTCCACCCTTCCATTCCCCCACCTTGAATTGAATTGAGTTTTTCTCTTATATGAGGGTGTATTAGATCATCTACTGGCTTCATATTAGTATTCATGACATTGGATACTTGCTTTTTTGTTCTTGTGATACTTTACTAAGAAGAATATGTTTCAACTTCATCCAGGTTAATACAAAAGATGTAAAGTCTCCATATTTTTATGGCTAGATAGTATTCCATGGTATACATATACCACAGTTGGTTAATCCATTCCTGATTTGGTGGGCATTTAGGTTGTTTTCGCAATTTGGCAACTGCAAATTGAGCTGCGATAAACAGTCTAGTGCAAATGTCCTTATGATAAAAGGATTTTTTTCTTCTGCATAGGTAGATGCCTAGTAATGAGATTGCAGCATTAAATGGGAGGTCTCATTTGAGTTCTTTGAGGATTCTTCATACTTCTTTCCAAAGAGACTGTATTAGTTTGCAGTCCCACCTCTCCATATCCATGCCAGCAACTGCAACTTTGAGATTTTGTGATGTGGGCCATTCTTACTGAGATTAGGTGGTATCTCAGGGTGGCTTTGATTTGTATTTCTCTGATGATCAGGGACGATGAGCACTTTCTCATATGTTTGTTAGCCAGTTGTCTGTTTTTCTCAGAGAAGGTTCTCTTCTTATCTCTTGCCCAGTAGTAGATGGGATAGATTGCTCTTTTTTGTTGATGAATTTGAGTTGTCTGTAGATTCTCATTATTAACTCTTTGTCAGACTTATACCATGCAAATATCTTTTTACCATTTTTAAGACTGTCTATTTGCTTTAGTTGCTATGTCCTTAGGTGTGCAAAAGCTTTTCAGCTTAATTAAGTCCCATTTATTTTTGTTGTTGTTGTGTTGCCACTGAAGTCTTTCTTCTTCATAAAATCTTTCCCCAGACTGACATCATTAAAAATTTTTCCCATACTTTTTTCCAAGATTTTTATCCTTTCATGTCTTAGATTTAAATCTTTTATTCATCTTGCGTGGTGAAAGGTGTGGGTCCAGTTTCAGTCTTTTACATGTGGTTATCTAGTTCTCCCAGCACCATTTATTGAATAGGGATTCTTTTCCCCAGTGTATATTTTTGTTTGATTTATCAGAGATGAGGTGGCTATAAGAGACAGGTTTCATCTCTTGGTTTTGTATTTTGTTCCATATGTCTGTGTCTCTATTTTTGTGCCAATACTATGCTGTTTTTGATTACTGTGGACTTATAATATAACCTGAAGTCTGGTGGAATGATGTTTCCAGCTTTGTTTGTATTACTAAAATTTGCCTTGGCGATATGGGTTTTTTTCCCCTTGTTCCATATGAAACAAAGTACTATTATTTCTAGTCCTTCAAAGTGTGATTTTGGTATTTTAATGGGGATTGCATTGAATCTGTAGATTGTTTTGGGTAGAACAGACATTTTAACAATGTTGATGCTTCCCAACAAAGAGCATGGTATGTTCTTCCATTTGTTAATATCTTCTGCTATTTCTTTTCTTAGGGTTTCATATTCTCTTTGTAGAGGTCCTTCACCTCTTTTGTTATATATATTCCTAGGTATTTCATTTTATTTGAAGCTACTGTGAAGGGAATTGTGTCTTTGATTAGCTTCTCAACTTGGCTGTTACTGGTATATACAAAGGCTACTGATTTGTGGACATGTATTTCTTGACCACTGCCAGAAGTCTTGTGGTTGTGTCTCTGGGGTTTACTAATCATAAGATCATTTCATTGGCAAAAGCAATAGTTTAACCTCTTCTTCCCCCATCTGGATGCACTTAATATCTTTTCTTGTCTGATTGCATTGGCTAGAACTTAGAGAACAACGATGACAGTAGTGGCAATAGAGGACATCCCTGTTTGGTTCCAATTTTAAGTGGAAAAGCTTTCATTTTTACTCCAGTCAGTATGATATTAGCTATAGGTTTTTCATAGATAGCTTCAATCAGTTTAAGAAATATGCCACCTATGTCTATTTTCGTAAGTGTTCTTGTCAGAAAAAGATGCTGAATTTTACCAAATGCTTTTTCTGCTTCTATTAAGAAGATCATATGGTCTTTATTTGTGCCTCTATTGATATGGTGAATAACATTTATGGATGCAAGTAAGTTTTCTTAATACCATTCACTAAATCATCTATCCTTTACTCATTGGTTTGTAGATCTGCCTTTGCTATATGTATGGGGGTCGGTTTCTCAGTGCTCCCTGGTCTGGGAAATTACTTTTATTACTATGATTTTTTTTATTCTTTGTAAGTAGAAGGGTAAGTCTTCCCTGTATTGTTTTTCTTTCCCCCTAAGAGGTTTGAATACATTTTTAAAAGTTTCTTAAAAGATCCAGTCTAAAGTTTTGTTGGGTTTACATTGACTTTACACATAAATGTAGAAGGAATTGGTATCCTTATTTTATAAAGTCCTCAAATCCAAGATGACAACATGCTTCTTTATTTGCTTAGGTCATCTTCTAGAAATTTTGTATATTCTGGGTAACTTATTTTGATAACTTTTTGTTGTTATTGGGAGAACTATCTTCTTTTAATTTCATTAGTTGCATTTTCTATTTGATTTGTATTGATAAAGTAATATGCTTTTTAATTTTGCAAAGTAATCTTTAATCCAGTAAGTACAAAATACTCTTAAAAGTTTTAAGAGTTGATCTGCACTTTTCTCAATTTTTCTAGGTAAATAATGCTATAATTTGCAAATAATTAGTTTTGTCTCATGTCTTCTAATACTTGAATTTCCTATTTTATTATTTCTCCTAGTAGCATTCATCAAGCATGTCTAGTACTGTGTAAAATAATAGTGGTGTTAGAGGTCATCCTTGTCTTATTCCCAATTTTTAATGGAATGCACTATGTTTTCTTCATTAACCACATGTTTTTTCTAAGTTTTTGGTAAACATTTTTACCAAACTCAGGAATTTCCTGGACATTCCTAGTTCTTTTTTTTTTTTTCTTTTTAATTATAAATAAATGTTGAATCATCCTTATCCACTTCTGGAATCAGGACTACATTATGCTCATAAAATATGTTGTATAATATCACTCCTTTCCTATTATCTGGAACAATATTTATAAGACAGAAATTCAATGGAAAATTAAGGCTCCTTCCCAATATTAGAAGTGTGGGCTCTGGAGAGACAGAAACCATATTATATGTCCAGCCAGAGAAACCTTATCTTATTGAAATTCAGCACTGGTTCTTGTCTGGTGTCTTCTACCTTGGTAGTAGAGTATCTGGGCTTTTCAGCCATTGTTTTGCAGAAATTGAGAAGACTCTTACAAAAGAAAAATCTTCTATTATTGTTGTTAACACTCAGTTTGAGTTTTTAATCAGTGGAATCAGTGGAAACAAGAGATTCTAAAGCCATCTCTTGCTAAGGTCATTGCTTTTGATTCTTTTTGTCTTCAAGCTTAATTACTTCAGGGTAGAGCTTCACAAAGAAATAACAGTGACCTTGTAAGAATAATGAGTGTGGTAAGTTATATCTGGCAAAATGCCATCAGAGAAATGACTAGGATAGCCATATTTTTCCCTCAGCTTGGCTAAACTTAAGATAGGTGTTCTTCTAACTCAAGATTCTTATCTCCCTTATCTTAAAGCATTTACTTTAGAAAACGTGTAATTGCAAGTTTGTTCTCTAGCACTTTGGAACAAAAATCTTTCTAAAAGTCTTTTGCCATTTTTAAGACCTGAGAATGGCTTTCTCAAGAACCTGGGAGCCATCCCTTTGAAATGTAATCATCATGGAAGATGGAAGGACGTCTCCCCATCTCTGTGAGAAGGTCTGAGCCTAATTTCAGTGGGTGCCTTGTTCCAAGTTGCAAAATTACTTCATGTCATAAAGATGTGAGAAATTTATTTTCCCTTTGGATAAAGTCACTTAGCAAATACAGATAGTCTATGACTTTACTCAGTATCCTCCAATATTTTTCAACTTGCTCACCCCACCACTTAAAGACCCTCCCACCCTTTGTTTCAGCAGAGTTGAGCTCAGACAGAGTTCAGGTCTCTTTCCTCTATTACAGTAGCCTTAAAGTCTTTCTTGGTTAACTTTGTCCAGTAAAATTTTTTTTATTTGTTTTGTTGGAAATGACAGATGGTTAAATGGAAATGTTTGGCTGGAAAGTGTGCAAGTGTTTGGGTTAAACATTCTGAATTTCCCAGTGCCTCATTAAGAAAAAGAAGGCATAGTTAGTAGGTCTCATGAAGAGCAAGGGACATTTAAATGCCTTGATGATTGACTTTCTGGCTTTAAGTCAGATTTTTCTCTCTGCTAAACAGCCTAATCAACTAAAGATCCATGTCAGCCTCAATTACATAGAGCTCCTGAGCTCCACTAACATGACAACCTCCCCCCCCCCCACCAGACCCTCCCTATGTTATCCCAAGTTGGTCTAGGAAGGGAACTGAGTGGGGACTTTAGGATAGTAAATGTGGCTATGATATGATCAGCTTCTCTCTGATAGCATGTATTAGTTCTAAAAATCTGTTTCTGATTTAGTATCTCCTTTGCCTCCATTTCACTGACAACAAGCAAAATACCCTATAAAAGAGTTTATATGTGGAAGAGCATGTGCCTGAATAAGAAAAATGGAGGCATCTTCAACCTTCCTGCAGCCAAGAATATTCTCACCCACCACCCACCCCCAGTATCTCCATCACATAGTCACCAGGTCAATGCTTACCCATCTTTCTAAAATGAATTCAAATAATTTCCTTTCTGTAAAGCTTTCCTTGAGACTCTGACTCTCAGGTACCCCATATGTACCTCTTATCACAGACTTTCACACCACATTGTGATTATTTATTTGTATGTCTGTCTCCATAAGGTCATTTACTGTATCTTATTAATATTTACCTCTGGAGCCTGAGCACCTACGTATATAGTGTTGGGCATCTGAATGATGCTCCATAAACTTCTTTGAGTAAGACTGCAATATTTGAGTTATGCTGTCAGAATTTCATAGCTGAAATTTCATTACAAAGTTCCCTCCTGTTGTTATTGCTCTATCCAAGACAAGGTACAGAATATAATTTAATGTTTTATGTGGAACTCTACCACTATACCTTAATACCCTTATGGCACTATAGAAAACTGCACCTACCTAGCAGTTATTGAGAGGCTGAGGATAATAAATTTGAGTGACCCTCTAGTCTAGAAGCAGAAAAGAACATGACCAACCACTATTCATGAAAATGACATGTTTTGAGTTGTTTCACCATTAGTGAAATCAGTTTAACCTAATAGAGGGGATTTATGGAGCAATTGGCTGGAAGAAGGCACAAGTCAAAAGGCAAAGACTTTTCACTTCCTTGGTGATATCCATTGTTTTTCATAGGTAAAACCAAAAACTTGCTGACTCCAGTGCATTTTTACATGTTACTAACAAGGCCAAAATCAAAATTTAGGACCCCTTACATTTTTTGGTGTGTGTTTGTTTCTTATTTTCTGCCAGTCATTGCTGTATCAGGTATTGTCATCATATCAAGTATTTGTTAAGTGAATACCTACATACCCCAGGCATCAATACCACAAAGATCTATATCACATGATCTTGGCTTTGTCAAAGCTGAGAAATCTATAAGACCAAGGAATGTATAAACCACACTGCTCTACTTCTCTCTACTTTTGGAGATGCTGGTCCTCCAGACACCTCCTTTTGATAATATCCTGGACCCAATTTGTAAAGATCTCCAGATTCTTCTTTATGATACTGAGATTATGGAAAGAATCCCAGAGATAGTTAAGATTCCAGTAGGTTTGAGGATAAAACTCAGCATCTATATTCTCACTCTAAAAGATCATAATAAGGAATATTACATCCTTGTGTTATCCAAAGCTATACTTATACATACATGATGATATGAAGTAAAATCTTCCCTTCCACGAGCATTTGTGAACTGGGTCTCACTTTCCCATGTGATACTCTGAAGTTGGGTGAGAGAGGTATTTTGATTGACAGTAATGTTCAGATAAATTTGGGAGTGCCTTAAGCTTAGCTCTGGGCTAAAAAGTGATCTCCTGATGCTTTCTCTGCTTAAGTCTTCCTGTCTGTACTCCTACCCTGCAGGAAAAGCCATATGTACCACAGTGTGAAAGGGAGTGGTAAGGCTGAAGAAAGAGTTTCTCTAGGACATTGCCAGCACTGCTGAGCCAACAAGTCCAGGATAGTGTTCTCATTCTCCAAAGGACCCAGTCATGCCCATCGCCCACACTTGTTTCAGATGACATCATTCTTTGACATGATTCATGGCACTTCCTAAGCATAAGCAAGACAAGGGCTAGGTTAGGAGGGATCAGTCCTCATGGCAAGAGGGAAAACAACCAAGTTTGTTTGTTGAACTGTTGTGCTTATAGAATTCCCACAGTCCCTTATTGAAATGAACTTCCATAAGAAGGTGCATACAAAAGAACTTTAAAGAATTTTGATCCTACATGTGGAAAGTATCTTAGTCTATTTATGCTACTATAAGAAAATACCACAGACTGCTTAATTTATAAAGAACAGACATTTATTTCTTATAGTTCTGGAGATTGGGAGTCCAAGATCAAGCCTCTGACACTGGTATCTGGTGAAGGCCACTCTCTGCTTCCAAGATGGCACATTGTTAGTGTCTCCTTACGTGGCAGAAGGTGGAAGGGCAAGAGGTCATAAATGCTGAGTGAAGCCTCTTTCAGAAACGCCTTAATCCCATGCACTAGAGCTCCACCCTCGTTACTTAACCACCTTTGTAAGGCTCCACCTCTTAATACTGTCACATTGGCAATTAAGTTTTAGCACATAAATTTTGGAGGGGACATAGCAATAAGGTAACTTTTATCTGTGCTTACTTTGTAGTCCCTACTTGTCATTAATTCTCAGTGTAAAAATTGTCTTTGCTCTACCTCACAGTTAGGAAAACAGATAACTTGACAACTGTTATTGCTCTGTTAAAGGTCAAGCATGTGATGCTTTTTTCCTAGTTCCCTATCTCCAGACCCCATGCTCATTCAGCTACTTAACAGGTAGTTAGTGGTCTTTGATTCTATGCAAAGCACTAATGTCTTGACTAATATTTATCCATTGAATCTGATCTCATGGTTACATATTATTTTTGCTTTTCATTTCCCACTGCCAATACCCTCAGACACTTCCTCAGAGAAGACAAAGCAATGTTTTCCCATAGTCACACAGGGAATCAGAAACATACTTGGAACTTGAACCCTGCCTTAGCTACTCTCTGTACTAGGACATGCTACTGCTAACTGCGATCTTAGATCAGCAAAATGCATTAGCACATCTAGCAAGTGCTTCTACTACAACAAATTTCATTATAAATTTTGTAGTTGTTGTTTCCTTGTTTTTCCTTCCATTCATTTGTTTGTTCTCCTTTTCTTTTATGTAAAGCAGATTTGTGGGTTGTCAGCCAAATTACGCCCAATCCTCATATAAAGCATTCTATCCATTTCACAAGTTCAGCAGGAAAATTTAGTAAATGGACCTGAAGCCTTATTATGGCACCTTAAAAAGCCAATTGCTGAAAATTAATGTAAAGCAAAACATCATAATAAAACTTAAACTGGCAATTTGCATTCACTTTAACATCATCCTGAGCAGAAGATACAACCATTATTTAATATATGTGAGTCACTATTGTACATATTATACTGAACACATTACAAAATGCTTTCATATACATCTTATTTGAAAAACTTCACACAGCCCTTTGGGGATGAAAGCCAAAGCAACATTAACACTTTCCATTTTGCAGGAGATTAAATGAGATATGGAGTGTTTACTGACTAAAGATCTACTACCACACAAATTCTATTTGGGAAATCCAACTCTTCTTACACCTACTAATGCATTTCCCAGAAACAACCTTCCTTAAAAGGAATCTAGTTATATAGGCAAAACTAAACCTGTTTATATATCATACCAAACAGAACCATGTATTACACACACAGTTAGTAGAAAGAGTTTTATATAATATTTCTCGTCATTGATACAAACTGGCCAACCATGAACAAAAGTGAAATGTTCAGGATGGTTGGCAGTTGGGACCCTATCATTCTCCTTCCACCTTTTCTCTCCATCTGATCTTATTGCGTCCCTTTCAGACAACCTTTGGCCTTCTGCTTACTTCATATTCCTCTTCTAGTCCAAAAAGAAAAAAAAGACATTTCAAAGATCAACATGCTGTCATTGCGGCTATGTAAAAGGAATAAAAGAACAGCCAGAAAGGACAACCCCTGTGTATCCTCAAGTGGTGGTTCTCTTTTTCCCTTTCAAGGAATTGTGCACATATGTCTCTGTGTGTGCATGTGAGGAAGCAAGGGTTGAAGGAATGGAGGGATGAGTTGAGGGATGATCTTAACATCCAGGAAAAATTATAAGCTTTTTCTATTATTTCTATTCCTGAGAAACTTGGGAATTCATTCATTTATTCACTTAACATATATTACTGCAGTAGTTAATTGCTAACTGCTTACTTTGTGTCTATCCTACAATTTAAGGATCTCATAGTACTCCCTTAGGTTACTGGGAAATAGACATATAAATAAATAATTGCAACATAGAGTGATAAAAGCACAATAATGTAGGTAAGAACAAAGCATTGTAATACAAAGGAGGAAGTAAGATGGAAGAGAAATGGACGTCAGCAAAGGCCTGTCAAAGAAGATAGTCTACTGGACTTTCAAAGAGATAAAACTAATCAACTGGATATTTCAGACAGAGCTATTAGCAGTTTTACACAAAGGCCTGACAAATTAACACATTCTGAAAACTATAAGTAGTCAAGATCATGGTGAAATTCATATGCCATGGTTACGGTATTTACATTGTTTTTGTCTGAATAACATCTCTTCCCCCCTTCAAGTGATAATATAACCTTGATTTGGTTTTACTACTACTACTTAAAATCTTGGTTGGGTCATTTTTTATGGCAATATCCCAGGGACAGACAATAACTCAAGCTAACCAGTCTAGGGTTATAGCCTCCTTGCTATAGTAATTAGTTAAAGGCATACGACCCAAACTAGGCCTATACAGCCTTTCCTAAGATTTGATGTATAGAAATTGGAATATGGAATCATTTGGCACAGGGGAGGGGGAAAATCTTGAACTTCATGAATCATGAAGCCTGGAGTAGTAAGTAGTTATGTTCCCTGGTAGCCTAATGTTGTTTGGCAAATAAAGGAAATACACAGAGTGAAGAAGAATCCAGGAATAGAGTGAAGGAAGGCAAGAGAATGGGGCAGGTGGAGCCTTGATGACATCACTTGAGCCCTGTCTGAAGGTGTTTGGCCGATTTGTGGACATTCAAATCACATTGTTTCCACTTGAGCCACCTTGAGTTGAATTTCTATTACTATGCCAGAAAAATAATCACGTGAGTATTAAATCATGTTAAGGGTTTTGGACTTTATTATGAACAATGAGGGAGACTGTGAAAACTTTGAAGCAATAAATTTGTGTTTTAGAAAGCATATGCTGGCAACAGGATAGAGAATGGTTAGGGATAAGGTAGGGATTATGAACGAGCCCAGTTACAAAGCTAGCGTGATAATCTAGACAGGAGATCATAAAGGCCAGAACTAGGGAAGTGGTAGTTGGCATCAATAGAAATAATCTCTTCTGAAGAAGATTTAAAAGGCTACTGGGTAAAGAATAGGAGGGGAAGGAAGGAGTCGGGGATAAATCTTGACTTACTTGCATAGTTTCTCAGGTTGAATGTGCTTTTCTGTTCATTTGTTAACTAAGAGAGAATCTAAGAGGATATAAATATCAAGGTAAGAGGAGGTAAGTTCATTCAGGGAACTCTTAATTTAAGATTTCTGTGGCACATTTGTACAAGGGCAGAACATTAAGTTTGCAAGCTCATCCTAGAAAAAGTGCTACATACCTCATTGCTGAATATCACTATGGTCACCAGACGGCCCATGAGAATACTTCAGAGGTGACCATAGTTACTTTTTCTAGGATGAGTTCGCAAACTTATTGTCTGACCTTGTATGGAGACATCCAAGTAGTAGTTAGATATTTAGTTCTGATGCATAAGACTAAGACCTGGGCAGGATAAACCATGCAGATGACCCCAGAAGATTTTGACATGGAAGAGATGACCCAGAGAGAGGTGAGAAGACCCGAGCTGATCTTTGGGGAATTACCATTGAAGAGGTAGGGCTGTGATGGAGACTGCACAGGATATGTCGGAGAAGGAGAAGGGGAATCCTAAGAGGGTGATGTCCCAGAAGTCAAGCTACTGGGTAGGAAGAAGTAGTTACAGAGAAGTGAAGCAAGGTGGCAACTATGAAAGTGCCCTTTGACTATTTGAAAGTCTACAGTGACTAGAACCCAAGCACATTTAAGAGAGTACAGGAACCAGGAAGATGAAACTTTGTAGGCAGAGTAAATAAAAGAAAGTGTGTTCATCCAACTATACCTTTTTAGCATTTTTGGTTACAATGTTATATGTAGAATTTGCTATACATTATACTACATGGGGGTCATAGCAAGATTTACAGAAAATATATTTTGTCTTTCATTATGAGCTCTATATTCTAACATGGGAACTGTCTTACATACAAAGGTAGAAGTCATAAGAAATCTCAGAAACCCCAAAGAATCATCTAACTACTATGCTTGTGTCCCTCTCCCTAGGCTGCTCATCACCACCTCAGGTACCATGTGCCTCTCATTCAGGGTAATTGCTTTAATTCTGACTCAATAGTAGCGGTTTACAAGGGTATTTGAAATAATTTTCTGTGTTTGGCTCAATCTCACTAAGTTCATTTGGGTTGGAATCGGATTGCAGTTTGTTGGTGTTTGACCCTACATCCCCCTTAGAGATAAAGAGTTCATAGATCCTCTAATCACCGAATTAGACTTTTAGTACCACTTTAAATAACTCTGGCTCAACAAAATAATTGGAATGTTGAGGGAAGAGAAAAAGAGAGAAGATAAAAGCATGGAAGAAGGGAAAAGGAAGAGAAGAAAAGTAAAAAGACAAATGAAAAGATAGTGCTTGCTATCAGAGAAACCAAGGCCTTGACTGCAGGAGAAGACTTGGTTTACATTGGCCTGATTGCAGGCTTCCCTTCTCTGTGGACTTTTCTAGCATAGAAAATATGGAGAAGGAGAGGAAGCTGCCCTTTCACTTACCAGCCTATAGCCTAGTATAAAGCTCACCACACAGAAGAGCACATGAAAGAATGAGGCCCCAGACCATCCTACCACGTACTTACTGATCTTTCTATTCAGCCATAAACACATGTATTAAACTTCTATTTTAGGCCAAGTCCTGCACAAGGTCCTACAGATACAAACAGCTCAGAATCCATCCTCTAGAGTGGTGGTTCTCAACCTTCCTAATGCTGCAGCCCTTTAATACAGTTCCTGGGGGTCGTGACCCACAGGTTGAGAACTGCTGTTCTAGAGCCTTATGGACCTGTCTTCATATTTCACTTACTTGAGCAGACTTTGGAGCCTAAAGCTTACCTCTTTTATTTATTTAACATGCTTTGCAACCTTAGATACATTCTTTTCTCACTCTATGCCATGTACTTATCTGTAGAATGGAGCTGATGCTACAACAGTCTTCCAAACTTTTTAAACAGGGGGCCAGTTCACTGTCCCTCAGACCGTTGGAGGGCCGGACTATAGTTTAAAAAAAAAAACAAAAAACTATGAACAAATTCCTATGCACACTGCACGTATCTTATTTTGAAGTAAAAAAACAAAACGGGAACAAATACAATCACATCACCACATGTGACCCGCGAGCCGTCACAATGAAGATTCACTGACCTAGACAGAATGTGTAAAGTCCCAAGACATACAGAACATACACACACCCAGAACATACACATCACTGTTAGTTGCTATCACTTTTATCGTCATCATTATTTATGTTGTCATCAAAAACAAAGGCACTTTTTCTGAGGATTTTTGCTTGAGGCTCTAAAATTTTATCTTGACCCACAGAAGGAAAGGACTTGCTGGTGCTGTAATAGAAAGCCTCACGCTGAGTCACAGATTCTTAAAACTCCTCAACCTGGCTGTGCTCTGGTGAGTATAACTTCTAGTATTTCAACCTTTTCACCCCATGAGGATGCTTAGGAAATTAGAATTGATAGCACAACCTCCCTACTTTAACTGGTTATGTATGATTTTGTCTTAAAAAGAGATTTTTTTCCCACATACCTACAGCGTCAATTTGATACCATTTCCCAAGATATGAATGGCAGCACTTTCTCTCCTTGGGAGGCTATCTGCATGCTTCTGATTCTTGAGGCAAGAGAGAGTCCCATGGGCAGAAACAATACCAGAATGTACTAACAATGCTAACCCTCTAATTTTCTATCTTGGATGTGCCTAATGAATTCCAGCAAGCGCTCAAGTGTGTTAAGGACTACAAAGAATAGAAAACATGTTCCAGTCTTTGGCAGGATTTGCCAAGGTCGATGTGAGTGCAGTACACTGACCTCAGTGTCTGTGCACTGCATTTTAGCTACCAGGGCTTAGGAAGGCAGGATGTCAGGGGGAGCCAGAATGGGCTGAGCAGAGAGGTGCTGACATTGTGTTTGGACATCTAGCCAACCAAACTAATTGGTCAGATCATCCATGTCGAGCCTTCTGTGACCCTAAGGAGTGCTTCTTTTCCTTAGCAACCTCCTAAAATGGGACTGAGAATTTTGTTGAGGGAGCTGCAGGAAGCCAGGGGGGAACCAGAGTAAGCTAGACACTGTTTTCCCCTCCCAACATTAGGACCATAGTGAAACCCTATCACGGGAGGCTCTACACACTCCTCTTCCTCACACCACCATCCTTAACAAGAGTTGTTAATACTGAGAAGGACACAGGCAGACTGTACAAAGGCTCAGGCTCTCTTTTTTTTTTTTTTTTTTTTTCAGTTTTTCTTTCTTTCTTTATTTTTTTAATTTCAGGTTATTGTGTGATGGTATAAACAATGAGGTCACAATGTTTGAATTTGTTAGGTAGAGTCACTCTTGTAGTTGTGTCCCACACCCAGAAGGTGTGCCATACACGCCTACCTTGTGCCCTTTAATGGGAGCCCACCAATCCCCCTGCCCCCTTCCTTCATTCCTCCTACCCCCAACTTGAATAGAATTAAGTTTTTCTCCTACATGGGCATGTGTTAGATGGTCTACTGGCTTCATAATAAAATTGAGTACATTGGTGCTTGGTGCCTGTAGCTCCAGTGGCTAAGGTGCCAGCCACATACACCAGAGCTTGTGGGTTTGAATCCAGCCCGGGCCTGCCAAACAACAATGACAACTACAACCAGAAGATGGCCGGGGGTTGTGGCCGGTGCCTGTAGTCCCAGCTACTTGGGAGGCTGAGGCAAGAGAATCGCTTAACCCCAAGAGTCTGAGGTTGCTGTGAGCTGTGATGCGTCAGCACTCTACCCAGGGTGACAGCTTGAGACTCTGTATCAAAAAAAAAAAAAAAAAAAAAAAAAATTGAGTACATTGGATGGAATTGAAACACATTCTTAGTTAAGTATCACAGAAATGGAAAAGGAAGTACTGAGGCTCTCACTGTTGTTTGTGTGGTCTCTTTCACCCGCTTCAGGCCCTGGTGGGAAGCTGCTTTCTCAACAAGTTTTCACCAAATGCTCTTCTTCAAGATAATCAAAGCAACATCTGGTCCTTTTGGCTATACTTTTGGTTCTCTTTCAATACTTTCTCAGTGCAAAAGGCAGAGTAAAGAATTACCTTTTTTGGTATTCTGGCTTCTCAAGAAAAACACACAGTCCTTTTTCTCCTTAACTACTAGAATGTAGGTTCGGATTCCTCACTTGCTCTGGAGTCCTAGTATAGTCCAGAAGTAGTGTTTCTATGTCTGCTTCTCTAGTTAGACTGTGCCAGGGTGTCACATTTTTCTAGAGCAGTGGTTCTCAACCTCTGGGTCGCGACCCACAGGAACTGTATTACAGGGCCGCAGCATTAGGAAGGTTGAGAACTGCTGGTCTAGAGCTTCACAGGGTGGCCAATACCTACCAGGTGCTCAACAAATGGAAAAGGAGGAAAGACTTCAGAAGAGCTTCTAGCCACTGTCTTGAAATTTTTTCTAAGACAAAGAAAGGAAGGAAGGGAGGGAGGGAAATAAGAAAGAAGGAAGGTTGACTTACTCCCCATAACCCAGTGCCATTGAACTTTTTAGGTTAATGCTTCCTTTGCATTGAAAGCTATTGATGTCCCTTTTAAATCATTAGGTCCTTTGCAAAATAGCATCTAGGTTTTATGGTCACAGAGCATATTTCTCTAGAGAGGACGGTGGAGGTTAAAACATAGAGTTCAGGGTGTTTTTTAGGAAAGTAAAACATGGTGATGCCCCACAATGAAACGCTTTGTGTGTCTAGCATGATATAGGGAAGGGCTCAAGTTAGGGAAAAGTGTACTAAAGAGACAAGAGAAAGAATACAAATGATCACATTGGTTCTCCCTCTTTTCTTTTCTTTCTTTTTTACAGGGTTTGAGTTACATTTCTCTGAGGCATCCTGTTTCTCATAAGCTTCTTGACTATTCTTGTGACTGGCATATTACCACTGACACTGTTTTAGTCTCGGGCCCTAGGCTACCACCTTATTATTGGTTTTAATTTATATTTGCCCGATTTCTGAGATTCAGAACGTTGGCATGTATGTTTATTATCCATTTGGATCTCTTCTTTTACAAAGTACTCTTTCAAGTCTTTTTGCTTCTTTTTATGCGAGGCAATCTGCCTTTTCTTATTTCTATGTAGGAATACTTTCAATATTCTGTATTGCTGTTTGCTGGTTGAGTGGTTGGAGAGATCCCCTTCCATTCTGTGACATCTCTTTATTCTCTTAATAGTACCTTCTGATGAACAAGAATTTTTTATTTTAACATAAAAAATTCTTTGTATTTATGGTTCACATTTGTGACCAGCCTAACAAACATTTTTCTACCTGGAAGTAGAGAATATGCAGATATTCTCTTATATTACCTTCCAATAAGTTAATTATTGCTGCCTAGCAAAGCCACCCAAAGGTCAGAAACTGAAAACAAAAATCATTTCCTAGTCTCACTCAAGCTAGGTCTCCCTCTTTAAGCTAATCAACTCATACAGCTTTGCCATGTTCAAGGAAGAAACCCTGTTTTTATTCATAGAAAAACATTCACTCTCTCTAAATACAGAATTTAGCATGTTATCTAGGAATTGTGCAAATCAGCCTGAAGTCTTTTTTCTCCCTCTTCAAAATTTCTATAGGAAATAGAGAATAATGAGCCTTCTAAAGCCCAGTGGGGAACCAGAGAAGGAAAAGAACAACGTATACTATGGGTTTACTAAGAAAACATGTGGCATCAATAAGTTTCAGGAACCTGAAGCATTATCTTTAAGGAAAATCCCCCAAGGTTTCTTGACCAAGATAAAGTGGACAAGTTGCTGGCTGCCCCAAGATGTTTGCATGTCTGTCCTCAACAAGGCCATAACCTTATTTTTTATTTGTATTTCTTTAGCACCTCAGGCAGTACCTATCTAAAAATAACTTACCTTGTCCAAACTCATCTCGGTGTTTACAAGCACACACCTTCCGACAATATCATATTTAGGTTGATTGGCAATTCTGCCAAGAGAGAGCATGGGGGTGGAATAGTGTAGTCAACAGTGGCAAAAGAAATTCCCATAGCTGGAAACCACAGATGTCTCCTTTGGCTTTTCCATCGTTCCAGAGCCTTGATCCTCATGCTCTTAGTCTTTCTCGCCTGTCCCTACACACACACAACACATGCTGCACCCTCATCTCTGCTTCCTTCTTGCAGCCTTCCATTGCTACCCACCTCTCACTCACCCACCCCTCCTTTCTGTAAACACTTAGAGATGGCAATACCCACTCTGCATTTTATTAACAGTGTGCTCTAGTGTTTCACACTGGTACTTTCTGTTTAATCAAACTATGAAGGCCTTCAGGATCAGGGACTGTACTTCTATAGCACCTTTCCTGGGTCCCTTGAATGGTCCTTGTGTTGAACTTGTTTTAAGCATTTACAAAGTAATGGCCCCTCCTCCTGCAGCTCCATTTAGCATTTCCATCTTAAGTAAGATCTTTTTTAACATGTCATTTTCTGGAGTCCCTCAGAGAAAAGAGAGAGTATATTTTACCATCACTTTTCCTTATGCATCCAGAGTGAATACAACAACACTAATTATGTTTTGTTGGCAGTTTATGGCAGTTTCCCCAAGTTTCTTGTCTGGTTTTATTTTCCCTCACTGGAATATATCTCCTGCATCATGGAAGGATTGTGTCATTGAAACTCAAAAGGCCAAGAAGTTATCAGAAGACTTCAGAAGGAAAAAAAAAAGTAGATATTTCTCAAAAAATATAATGCTAATTCCATAGGTGGATGGTAATGGCTTAGCGCTGACATCATATGGGAACTCTAGTTTCTGGTTATTATGGGCACTTTCCATTTCATCAGTGGCAGATTTCCAACAGATATATGCTCCTCACCTGTATTGCAGATTACTTCAGACCAATGTCTAATTTCCATTCTTTTTTTTTAAGGTATTTTTTTAATAATTAAATCATACCTGTGTACATTAATGCGATCATGGGGCACCATACACTGGTTTTATAGACCATTTGACACATTTCATCACACTGGTTAACATAACCTTCCTGGCATTTTCTTAGTTATTGGGTTAAGACATTTATATTCTACATTTATTAAGTTTCACATATACCCTTGTAAGATGCACCACAGGTGTAATCCCACCAATCACCCTCCCTCCGCCCATTCTCCCCCCTTCCTTCCCTTTCCCCCTTCCCCCTATTCTTAGGTAATAACTGGGTTATAACTTTCATGTGA
>CAUYPK010011974.1:0-19055 GCA_963574355.1 Loris lydekkerianus | reverse complement strand
TCTTCTCTTCTCTCTTCTCTTCTCTTCTCTCTTCTCTTCTCTTCTCTTCTCTTCTCTTCTCTTCTCTTCTCTCTTCTCTTCTCTTCTCTTCTCTTCTCTTCTCTTCTCTTCTCTTCTCTTCTCTTCTCTTCTCTTCTCTTCTCTTCTCTTTTCTTTCTTTTCTTGAGACTGTCTCCCTTGGTCGCCTTTGGTAGAGTGCAGTGCTGTCACAGCTCACAGCAACCTCAAACTCTTGGGCTTACGCGATTCTCTTGCCTGAGCCTCCCAAGTAGCTGGGACTACAGGCGCCCGCCACAATCCCCCGCTATTTTTTTGTTGCAGTTGTTTAGCTGGCCCAGGCCGGGTTCGAACCCGCCACCCTTGGTGTAAGTGGCTGGCGCCATAACCATTGTGCTACGGGCACCGAGCCAAGCCCTGGGGACTTTTGGAGGACAGTCCTGAGAGGGACTACAACTACATGTG
The DNA here is from genome assembly GCA_963574355.1 of Loris lydekkerianus. Classification (NCBI taxonomy): domain Eukaryota; kingdom Metazoa; phylum Chordata; class Mammalia; order Primates; family Lorisidae; genus Loris; species Loris lydekkerianus. Next base: position 18,593 of record CAUYPK010011974.1, on the reverse strand, counting down.
CTTGTGTGTAGGTGAACCAGAAAGGAACCGACTACAGTCCTTTCCCTCCTTTGCTCCCCTCTCTACTACTTGGGTTCAGATCTCGCAGTGGCCTTTAGCTGTGTGACTTTGGGCAGGTGACCTATGTTCCTCCATTTCTCATTGGCCCTAACCCTAACCTTAACCCTAACCCTAATATGAAAAATGATTAGATAAATTATACACAGATTAGTACCTCCCTTCAACGGTTAATGCCTGCACAACGTTTAGAGCAAATCCTGGCACACACGTTTCACCTGTGCCTGCTCCTGTTCTCAAGTTCGTGGTGGTCTTTCTTGTCCTGGGTGCTTGGATTTGGCACCGAAATCTTGTAAGAGCCCCGGAGTCAGTACCTTGATTATCTCCATTTCATTATGACTTTTCATAGATATCCAGTTACGCAACTAGTAGATGTTTATGGGTTTATTACAAATTTCAAAGACCAGAATTCCTTTTTTCCCTTCTACCCCTCGCTTTCTGGTTCCACTTCAGCCTCTACCCCTCAATCACAAACCGCTCCAGCGGATACTTCTGTTCTTCTGCTACCTGAACCAGCCTGAACTGGTTCCATTCTTTTCTATCTTTATGAAAAGTGAGACCCACCCTTTGTCAGGAGGTTACTGGCTCCTCTGTGTTACTTTGGTGAAGTTTCGTTCCCTTTTACACACCCGTTTCACCACATTTGAATAAAGAATAGCTGGGAAAAATCCAGAAGGTAAGCGTGCAGAAGGCGCCTCTGTCTATGCCACTAAACCAGGCAATGGAGGCTCTCAGCAACTCCTGACTTCAGCTTTTTTTTTTTTTTTTCCCCCTCTCTGTCGCCCTAGGGAGAGTGCCAGGCATTATAGCTCACAAAAACCTCAAACTCCCTGGGCTCAGGGAATCCTTTTGCCTCAATCTCTGGCAAGAAAACAGAAAACAGAGATTTGGACCAGAGATTTTCTGCCTCACCTCCAGACTACAGGTGCTGTCCACAATGCCCATCTAGTTTTTTTTATTTTGGTGGACACCGGGTCTCTCTCTTGCTCACGCTGGTTCAGAACTCCTGAGCTCAGGCATCCACCTGCCTTGGCTCCTCAGAGTGCTAGGATTACAGGCGTGATCCACCACGCTTGGCCTATCCTAATATATTTTTATGCGTGAATCATGTTTACAGATTATTCCATCATATATTTCTGCCCCCAAAATATATTTAAATAAGTAGAAATAAACAAAATTTAAATTTATTGTGACAATTGGACTCTAAGAAATAAAAAAATTTCACCTAAATTGGGTTTCCCCCCTTTTTTCATTTTATTTATTTATTTTTAATTCTTTTTTTTTGGTCTTTGGCCGAGGCTGGGTTTGAACCCACCACTTCTGGCATATAGGGCCGGTGTCCTACTCCTTTGAGCCACAGGCGCCACCCTTATTTATTTTTAATTCTTGCTGTTTCTTTTTTGAGAGGTCTTGCTCTGTTATGCAGGATGGAGTACAGTGGGGGTATCAAAGTTCACTGTAACCTCAGCTTCCTAGGCTCAACTGATTCCTCCCTCCTCAGGCTCCGAAAGTGCTGGGATTATAGCATGAGCCACTGCAGCTGGTCCTGAATTGGGTTTTTCTTACAATTATTATTTGTACACATGTGATCAACACATAAGTCATTATATAATTTGACATGGAATTATTAAGCATACAAAGTTAAAATTGGGGTTTTCCCCCAATTAGTTGTGCCTGTGAATAAATGCTGTTCATTTTACCAATAGAATTTTATTCAGTATGGACAATATTACCATAAACATTATAAAATACAAGTCTTTTGAAGTATATTTATACATTTTTGTTGTGTACATCTTCAGAAGAAAAACAGATGGGTCATGAGATATACATTTATTTCACTTTAGTAGTACTTACCAATTTTCCAAACTGTCCAGACTCATTTATATTTGGACCAGCAGTGTGTGAGATTTTCTGTTCTACATCTTTGCCAATATTTGTGTCAGATCTTTTAATTTTAGAAAATCTGTGGGTATGTAGTAATGCTGTGCTGTGGTTTTAATCTGCTTTCTCTGATGTCTAATGAGAATGAGCATTTTTTGATGTATGTATTAGCCATTTAAATTTCTTCTGTTTTTATTTATTTTTAATTTTTAAAATTTTATTTTTAATTTCAGCTTGCTTGTTCATTCTTCTTCATTTGAAGTTTTTTTGTTTGTTTGTTTTTCCTTCTTTCTTTCTTTCTTTTTTTTTTTTTTTTACTGTTCTTCCTCTGGCGATTCTCTTTCCCTTTGCCTCCCCAGTAGCTGGGATTACAGACGCCCACCACAACGTCCGGCTGTTTTTGATGTTAGTAGAGACGGGGGTTTCACTCTGGCTCACTCGTGTTCATACTGGTCTCTAACCTCCGAGGCTCAGGCAATCCACCAGCCTCGGCCTCCCACAGCGCTGGGACTACAGGCGTGAGCCACCACGCCTAAATTTCTTCTTTGTAAATGACTGCAATTTTGTCCATTTTTAGGGGAACTGTCTGCCTTTTTCTGAATTATTTTTAGGAAATCTTGATATATTCTGGATATGAGTTCTTTTTTTTTTTTTTTTTGTTATCTGTTGCAACCATCTTTGCCCTGTGGCTTGCATTTTCCCTCTTTTCCTGTCTTCTGATGAATTACCTTTGATCATCGTCCAATTTTTCAGTCTTTTCATTATTGTTTCTGCTTTTTTTTTTTTTTTTTTTTTAGAGACAAAGTCTCACTTTATTGCTCTTGGTAGAGCGCTGTGATGTCACAGCTCACAGCAACCTCCAACTCCTGGGCTTAGGTGATTCTCCTGCCTCAGCCTCCCAAGTGCTGGCCACAAGGCCTGGCTATTTATTTTCTTTTTTGGTGCAGTTTGTCTGGGGCCAAGTTTGAACCCGCCACCCTTGGTATATGGGGCCAGAGCCACAGACGCCGCCCTGTTTCTGCTTTTTTATGTTCTTTTAAGGAACAGTTTTCCTTCTTCGTGGATGACTATGTCATCTTCTAAAACTTTTATTGTTTTGCTTTTCACATTGAGATCTACAGCCATCTAGAATGAAGACTTGGTGTGATGTTAGGTTGGTGTCAGATTTTTCTTTTTCTCTGTAATTACTGTATATTCAATTGTCTCAGTCCCAATAAAAAAGACCATAGTTCTCCATTGCTCCGTAACATCTTTGTCATCAACCAACCTATTTGGGACTGACTAACCCTTTCCATTGATGTCTGCTCATGTTGAGGGCAATTCTACACTGTTCTAATTATTATAGCACCATAGTAAATTTTGCTGTCAGGTAGAGTAAATCCTCTCATGTTGTTCTTTGTCATTGCTTTGCATTTCCATACATATCATAGAATGAGCTTATCAAATGCCACAAAATTTGGGATTTTGATTTGGTTTATTTCAAATCCATACATTACTTTGGGGAGAACTGATATTTAAAATATTAAGTCTGCAGATTTAAGAACCTGGTGTATTTTCCCATTTATTTAAGGTTTTCTTTTCTTTTTTTTTTTTTGAGACAGAGTCTCACTCTGTTGCCTTGGGTAGAGATCCTGGCATCATAGCTCACAGCAACCTCTAACTCCTGGGTTCGAGCAATCCTCTTGCCTCAGCCTCTCCAGTTGTAGTACCCCCCATGGTACTACATGGATCTGCCACACACCATCTAGTTTTTCTATTTTTAGTAGAGACAGGGTTTCGCTCTTACTCAGGCTGGTCTCCAACTCCTGAGCTCAAGCAATCCATATACCTCAGCCTCCCGGAGTGCTAGGATTATAGGTGCGGGCCACCATGCCTGGCCTTCTTTAACTATTTTTTAATTTATCTCAGTATTTCCTTGTTTTTCTCTGTAATATGCTTGTATATCTTTTTTAGATTTATCACTATGTATTGGAAATTTGATATTTTTAAGTACTACAGGTGTTAGAGGCCTTTAAGCTTTGATTCCCAAGACCAAGAACCTGGCCAAGGAGAAGAAAAATCTGATATCACTATTTTAAAATTTCAGGTGCTAATTGTTGCTTTTTTTTTTTGAGACAGAGTCTCACTTTCTTGCCCTGGTAGAGAGCTGTGGTGTCACAGCTCACAATAACCTCAAGCTCTTGGGCTCTAGTGATCCTCTTGCCTTAGCCTCCCGAGTAGCTGGGACTGCAGGTACCTGCCATAACACCCGGGTATTTTTTAGAGACAGGTTCTCACACTTGCTCAGGCTGATCTCGAACTCCTGAGCTCAAGCAATCCACCCTCCTTGGCCTCCCAGAGTGCTAGGATTACAGGCATGAGCCACCATGTCCAGCCAACTTAATTGTTGCTTTTATTCAAAAATACAAATGTGTTGATTTTATAACCCGGAGTCTTTCTATGGATCACTTCATTTTAAAAAAATTGCTTAATAGATTTTTACTTTTAATTAATTAATTTATTTATGAAATCATAACTGTGTACATTTATGGAGTACAATGTGCTGATTTGATATACAATGTGGAATGCTTACATCAAGCTGATTAACACAACCTCACTTATTTGTTGTGGTAAGACATTTATACTCTACTCTTAGTAGTTTTCAAATGTACCATTGCATTGTGTGCAATAGGTGGGGTCCCACCAAATACCCTCCCTCTTCCCACTCTCCCCTCCCTTCTCCTTTCTCTCTCCTCTTCTCTCTTTCTTTCTGGACTATAGTTGTATTTTATTATTCATATGAATGTGTAGGTGATTATATATTGATTTCATAATAGTATTAATATATTGGATACTTCTTTTTCTATTCTTGAGATACTTTACTAAAAAGAATATGTTTCAGTTCCATCCATGTAAACATAAAAGATGTAAAGTCTCCATCTTTTTATGGCTGTATGGTATTCCATGGCACACATTGCCACAATTTGTTAATCCATTCATGGGTCAATAGGCACTGGGCTGCTTCCATGACTTAGCAATTATGAATTGGGCTGCAGTAAACATTCTGGTGCAAATGTCTTTATTGTGAATTATTTTTAGATCATCTGGGTATATATCTAGTAGAGGGGGACTCAACTACAAAACTCTTAGAAGTGATCAAGGAATATAGCAACACCTGAGGATACAAAAATCAATACTTAAAAATCAGTAGATTCACAGCAATAGTCAAGTTGAAAATATAGTCAAGGACTCTTATTCCTTTTAGAATAGTGCGAAAGAAGATGAACTACCTGGTAATTTACCTAACTAAAAAAGTGAACGATCTCTACAAAGAGAATTATGAAACTCTGAGAAAAGAAATAGCTAAAGATGTTAACAAATAGAAAAACATATCATGCTCATGGCTGGCAAGAAACAACATTGTTAAATGTTCATACTACCCAAAGCAATGTACAGATTTAATGCAATCCCTAGTAGAGCACCAATGTCATACTTTAAAGATCTTGAAAAAATAGTACTTCGTTTTATATGGAATCAGAAAAAACCTTGAATAGCCAAGACATTACTCAGAAATAAAAACAAATCAGGAGGTATCATGTTGCCAGACTTCAGGCTATCCTATTAATCTATAGTGATCAAAACAGCATGGTATTGGCACAAAAATAGACAGATATATGGAACAGAATAAACAACGAAGAGATGAACTCAACCATTTATCATTTTGATACTGCAATTTCCTCTTCAGTAGGTCTTTGATATTAGAAAAGAAAAGAAATTGACCAGGCTTAGGAAGCTTACTTGATATTGACCAAGCCTAGGAAATGGGGGTTCCCTCTTTAGCTGCAAATACAAAGGGAGGGAGACACTAAGGCACTGGTGTCTCCCCAGCAGTTGTCTGGTCCCTCTGGCTACTGGAGCCTCCTGCTGGGCAACCCCCTGCCTACCCTCCACCTTCTGGTTCCTTTGCCTGTACCGCCACACCAACACCGCCAGGGAGGATGTGGCAGGTCCTCCTCTCAGCTTGGCCCAGCTGGCTGGGGTACCACCTGCCCTGTATCAATTTGATCTTTGGTAAGCCTATCAAAAACATTAATTGGGGAAAAGATTCTCTATTTAACAAATGGTGTTGGGTGAACCAGCTGGTGACCTGTAGAAGACTGAAACTAGACCCTCACCTTTCACCATTTACAAAAATTGATTTTTGCTGGATAAAAGATTTAAACTTAAGGGCGGCACCTGTGGCTCAAAGGAGTAGGGCGCCAGCCCCATATGCCAGAGGTGGCGGGTTGAAGCCCAGACCCAGCCAAAAACTGCAAAAACAAACAAACAAACAAACAAATCCAAAAAGATTTAAACTCAAGACATGAAACTATAAAAATACTAGAAGAGAGTGCAAAGAAAATGGTTTAAGAAATTGGCCTGGGGCTCACTGCCTGTGGCTCAAGCGGCTAAGGCACCAGCCACATACACCTGAGGTGGCGGGTTCAAATCCAGCCTTGCCCACCAAACAACAATGATGGCTGCAATCAAAAAATAGCTGGGCATTGTGGCAGGTGCCTGTAGTCCCAGCTACTTGTGAGGCGGAGGCAGGAGAATCGCTTGAGCCCAGGAGTTGGAGGTTGCTGTGAGCTGTGATGTCATAGCACTCTACCCAGGGCCATAGCTTGATGTTCTGTCTAAAGAAAAAAAAAATATTGGCCCGGGAAAATTTTTTATGAGGAGGGCCCCCCCCCCCCCCCGGCAATTGAAGCAAAAATATATTACTGGGATCAAACTAAAAAGCTTCTGCACAGCAAAGAGCACAATAAGCAAAGCAAACAGACAGCCTTCAGAATGGGAGAAGGTATTTGCAGGTTATGGATCACTTCATTTTTGGATTTAAATGCACAAATTACGCCATGTGCATATAATGGCAGGTTTGATTCTGCCTTGTCATTGTTCCCTCATACCTTTTATTTATTTATTTGACTTAGTAACTGGCTAAGTCACCCAGTACTACATACAAAGTGGTGAGAGTAGGCATCTTGTCTTGTTGCCAATCTGAAAGGGAAAATTGTCCACATCTCACTATTAGGTATGAAGTTTGGTGCAATACTCAGGTCACGTTTGACTTCTGCATTACAAGAGGTGCTCAAATGTGACTTGTATCTATCCATTTTTTGTTATCAGTATATATTGAGTACTACAGTTTTATTTATTTATTTATTTATTTATTTATTTATTTATTTATTTATTTTTGACACAGAGCCTCAAGCTGTCACCCTGGGTAGAGTACCGTAGCATCATAGCTCACAGCAACCTCCAACTCCTGGGCTCAAGCGATTCTCCTGCCTCTGCCTCCCAAGTAGCTGGGACTACAGGCGCCTACCACAATACCCGGCTATTTTTTTGGTTGCAGCCGTCATTGTTGTTTGGTGGGCCAGGCCGGATTTGAACCTGCCAGCTCAGGTGTATGTGGCTGGCGCCTTAGGTGTTTGAGCCACAGGCACCAAGCCTTTTTTTTTTTTTTTTTGAGACAGTGTCTCACTTCGTGGCCCTCGGTGGAGTGCTGTGGCTTCACAGCAGCCTCAAACTCTTGGGCTCAAGTGATTCTCTTGCCTCAGCCTCCCAAGTAGCTGGGACTACAGGCACCAGTCACAACGCCCTGCTATTTTTAGAGATGAGGTCTCACTCTGGCTTAGGCTGGTCTTGAACTCATGAGCTCAGGCTATCCACCGCCTTGGTCTCCCAGAGTGCTAGGATTACAGCCATGAGCCACCACGCCTGGCTCTTCTTTTTTATCTTTTTTTTTTTTTTTTTCTTTTGAGACAGAGTGTCTCATTTGTCACCCTAGGTAGAGTACTATGGCATCACAGCTCACAGCAACCTCTAACTCTTGGTCTTAAGTGATTCTCTTGCCTCAGCCTCCCAACTAGTTGGGACTACAGGCACCAAGTATTTTTTTGTTGCAGTTGTCATTTTTTTTTTTTTTTGAGGCAGAGCCTCAAGCTGTCACTCTGGATAGAGTGTTGTGGCATCACAGCTCATAGCTCTTGCCTCAGCTTCCCAAGTAGCTGGGACTACAGTTGCCCACCACAATGCCCGGCTATTTTTTGGTTGTAGTTGTCATTGTTGTTTGGCAGGCCTGGGCTGGATTTGAACTCACCATCTCTGGTGTATGTGGCTGGTGCCTTAGCCGCCTGAGCTACAGGCACTGACCCTGCAGTTGTCATTGTTGTTTAACAGGCCTGAGTCAGGCTTGAACCTGCCTGCCTCCATGTATATGGCTGGTGCCCTGAGCTACGGGCACTATTTATTTATTTACTTTTTTTAGAGACAGAGTCTAACTTTGTTGTCCTCAGTAGAGTGCTGTACTGTCACAGTTCACAGCAACCTCCAACTCCCAGGCTGAGGCGATTCTCTTACCTCAGCCTCCCGAGTACCTGGGACTACAGGCGACCGCCACAACGCCCGGCTAATTTTTTTTGTTGGTTGTAGTTGTCATTGTTGTTTGGCAGGCCTGGGCTGGATTCAAACCCGCCAGCTCCAGTGTATGTGGCTGGTGCCCTAGCTGTGGACCTACAGGTGCCAAGCCATATTTTTATTTATTTTTATGAGACAGAGTCTCACTCTATTGTCCTAGGTAGAGTGCTGCAGTGTCATAGCTCACAGCAACTTCAAACTCTTGGGCTCAAATGATCCTGTTGCCTTAGCCTCTGGAGTAGCTGGGACTACAGGTGTGCACTACAATGTCCGCTGATTTTTTCCATTTTTAGTAGAGATGAGGGTCTCACTCTTGCTCAGGCTGGTCTTGAACTCTTCTTTAGCTCAAGGAATCTACTGGCCTTGGCTTCCCAGAGGACTATGATTATAGGAGTGAGCCACTGTGCTCCACCAATTTTTTTTTTCTTTCTTTCTTTTTTTTTTTTTTTGAGACAGAGTCTCATCCTGTAGCCTTGGGTAGAGTGTTGTGGCACTGTAATAGCTCACAGCGACCTTTTGTCTTCTGGGCTCAAGTGATCCTTTTGCCTTAGCCTCCTGAGTAGCTGGGACTACAGGTGCTGGTCATGATGCCTGGCTAGTTTTCTTTTTTTCTATTTTTAGTAGAGATGGAGTCTCACTCTTGCTCTGGCTGGTTTCAAACTCAGCTTCCCAGAGGGCCAGGATTACAGGCGTGAGCCACGGTACCTGGACTGAGTATTGCAATTTTAATACAGTTTTTTTCTTCCTTACAATGTGTACTCATTTTTGGGGTCCCCTCTGTAGAATTAATTTCTTTAATCATTTTAAGATTATCTATGGTTAGTTTTCTTTGTGTTGATTTTTTCAAGTTGTATTTTTTTTTAGGGAATTTGTCCACTTCAAAATTTTCTCCACAAAATTGTTGCTGGTACTCTTAAGTTTATTTTTATTTAAAAATTTTTATTCTCCACACCATCCCATGCCTTTTAATACAAGAATGCAGAAAATGTGTTCACGTAACTAAATAGTTGGGATTTCTTAGCTGGCAATGGGCCTAGGTCTTCCTCCAGTGTTGCTGAAAGCAAAATATAGAAAAGCAAAGACTTCCAAGAGGATTCATTACCCTGTAATTGGAGTTTCTCCCTATCACAACACCAGTATTAATGTTCTATTTGGTCACCAGAGGTTTTCTACACTGAAAGCATGAATTGAGGAGCGGAGAGAGGTAGGATTTTTTTTTTTTTTTTAATAAATGGATGATGGTGCTGAGCACAATGGCTCATGCCTGTAATCCTAGCACTCTGGGAGGCTGAGGCAGGTGGATTGGCTGAGCTCACATCAAGGCCAGCCGGAGCAAGAGTGAGACCCCATCTATACTAAAAGCAGAAAAACGAGCTGGGTGTGGTGGCACATGCCTCTAGTCCCAGCTATTCAGGAAGCTGAGACAAGAGGATTGCTATGACCGCATGGCACTCTACCTAGGGCAACAGAGTGAGACTGTCTCAAAAAAACAAAAGAACATTTAAAAAAGTGGATGATGGGTAGAAAGGGAAACAGGATATAGGTAAGTCATTCCTGCAGAACTGGAACATCTTTTTTTTTTTAGAGACAGAGTCTTCCTTTGTTGACTTCGGTAGAGTGCTGTAGCGTCACAGCTCACAGCAACCTCCAGCTCTTGGGCTTAGGCGATTCTCTTGCCTCAGCCTCCTGAGTAGCTGGGACTACAGGTGCTTGCCACAACGTCCAGCTATATTTTGTTGCAGTTTGGCCGGGGCTGGGTCTGAACCTGCCACTCACGGTATATGGAGCCGGCGCCCTACTCACTGAGCCACAGGCGCTGCCCAGAACTGGAGTATCTTCAGGCAGGTCTTTTCAGGAAATTGTGCCTTTGGAAGTTGATCAGGGCATTTATTTCCTTTAATTTATCCCTGTATCTGTCTATCCTGTGGAAAATCTTCCGGGGCCCTTTCAGATGTATATCTCTAGGCAGAGGACCAGCCACCACCTTGAAGGGCAGTTGATGTTTCCTATTTTACACGCTCTGATCTGTTAGGACCTGCGTTAATGAAAGAGTTATTAGTACTATCACAACCTGGAGTGCCTAGAATGCTTGGTCTCTAGTGTTGGGTGGGTCCTAAGGCATGGGTGGATTCTGTCTCTGTTGACATTCTGATATCTAGGACTTTTGACACAGTTTCTTGTGAGGATAAAAAAATACCTGGCCCTAAGCTGATGTGTATTGCTAACGCACATCTAATTATAAATAATCATTATCAAACTCAACAGTAATGACTTATGGTTATGTACATGTCAGACCCTGTGTTCAGAGGCATTGCCTATTTAATTCCTGCTTTGAAGGTATGGAAACTAAAGCTCAGGAGTGTCAGTCACTTTCTCAAAGCTGCCCAGTCAGAAGCTCTCGGGCTTAGGGCTCACACTGTTTGAATTGAAGCCTGTGTTATGCTGCCTGGTGAGTCTAGACTCAGAATTGCAGAACTTTAATCTCAGGGCCCCATGAGAGACTCTTTCATATATATATATATACCGTATATACTCGAGTATATTTTGTGCCGAAAAAACTTGGCTTATACTCGAGTATGTAGTATATATAATTATTATTTATAAAAATCATATTATTATAATTTTTCATAAAAATTATTATAATTTTATATATTAAAAATTATTATAAAAATTATAGGTAATTTATTATTATTATTATTTTTTGCAGTTTTTGGCCAAGGCTGGGTTTGAACCCCCCACCTCTGGCACATGGGGCCTGCACCCTACCCCTTTGAGCCACAGGCACTGCCTGCCCAAGAGATTCTTTTATCCACTGCCTTTGTTTTGCAAAAGAGGGTCTAGGGCCAGAGTCAGGAAGTGGGTCAAAGGAAATCCTTCCCCCATGTCTAACAAGGTGTGTGGGGACCATGTCCCTATTGACATTCTGATAATCTAAGACTTTGGCACAATTTCTTTTGAAGATAAAGAAATACTTAGGGCAACCGAGGCATTTATCAAGTCAAGTAAATTCCTTAATCTCTTGAGAAATTTCTCCAGGAGGGCGGGGCACGGCTGAAATGATCTCAGGGATGCCCAAAGCAGATGTTCCAACAGCTTGGATTAGCTTCCAGGGCCCACATGAGCAGAGGCTGGATGGTCTCAGAGGACTGATAAGACATTCAGGAGAGTAAAATCATCAATTGGCACCCTGACGGCAGAAACATACCGACTGTCATTCCAGATCTTGGAATGCATCTTAACCCTGGACCCACAAGGAGCTCTAAATCCAGCCACAGAGGGAGCGGGGAGAACCTAAGCAAAAACCAAGAGTTAGACACACAGGGTTGATGAGAAGTCTGGGCTGTTCAAGACTGAGAGATTCTCTGTTTTGGGAAAAATCCCAGGACAGTATAGAAAAACCATCCCTCAATGGTGGTACCTGTAGCTCAGCCAGCAAGGTGCCAGCCACATACACCGAGGGTAGTGGCTTCCAATCAGGCCCAGGCCAGCTAAAATAACAATGACAACTGCAACAAAAAAACATAGCCAAGTGTTGTGGCGGGTGCCTGTAGTCCCAGCTACTTGGGAGGCTGAGGCAAGAGTTGGAGGTTGCGATGAGTGCTGATGCCACAGCACTGTACCCAGGGCGACAGCTTGAAATTTTGTCTCAAATAAATAAATAAATAAATAAAAAAGAAAAAGAAAAAAGAAAAACCCAAACTATCCCTCAAACTGAGAGTGAGCTGAGAAACCAAAGAATGACTCAGACTAATCCAGCTTGGTGAGTTAGATGAGCTTATTAGAGATTACTTCTAAGGGGACTTAATCTTGGGTGGCACAAGAATTTCTTCCATAGGAGCTTCCTTGAATGCAAAATTTGCATCTGCCTGCCCTGTGGTATGGCTTTAAATCCCTTCCTGATGAGCAATGCAAAGTGTTTACATTGTGTCTTTGCTTGTTCACAGTGAAACTGGTACCATCTTCATATGTCACCATGAATACTACAATTTGCCACTAGGCAGGGAATTTAATTACACCTGCTAAGGGCTCTGTAGGCCAACCAAAATATCCCTAAAGAAGTTAGGGCCCGTTTGAGCTGGCTGTTTCAGAGCAGGAAAGTGCTGAGATACCCCCAAAGTGCTGGGCACTACCCCTCAACCCCGGCCCCAGTAGATACCTTGGTACCTGCTTAATCTGGTTTGTAACAATTTTGCTGAGCACTCCAGGATAGATGGTAATCTGTGGTGGGCAACTTGCATTTTTCCCTCTTACTCCCCAACTCTTTATTGCCACATACAAGCTACTGCAGGGGTATAGAAGGGAGGAAATTGAGGCTGGATAACATTCAGGTCCTGGACCTGCCTTGTATCCCATTTGAGGGCTTCTATTCTTCTTTTTTAAAAATTGAGATAGAGTCTTACTCTATTGCCCAGGCTAAAGTGCTGTGGTATCATCATAGCTCACAGCAACTTTTGGGTTCAAGTGATCCTTTTGCCTAGGCCTCCTGAATAGTCAGACCTACGGGCACCTGCCATGACTGATAATTTTTCTAATTTTAGTAGAGACAGGGTCTTGCTCTTGCTCAGGCTGGTCTTGAACTTCTGAGCTTAAGCAGTCCTCCTGCCTCCACCTCCCAGAGTGGTAGGATTACAAGTGTGAGCTACCAAGCCCAGCCCAGCCTGGACAACCGAGGTATTTACCAAGTCAAATAAGTTCCTTAATCTCTTGAGAAATTTCTCCAGGAGGCAGGTTCCTCTCCTCTTCCAGCGTCTAGAGGCAGCCTGCATTCCTTGGCTCCTGGCTGTATCATTCCAATCCCTGCTTCCATGGTCACATTCTCTGACTAATTTTTCTACCTACCACCTTGTGAATTATATTGGGTCCACCAGATAATACAGAATAACCATTTCATCTGAAGATCCTTAATTCAATCACCTCCACAAAGTCTCTTTTCCCATGTAAGGTAACATATTCTTACAAGTTCTGGGCATTAGGAAGTGTCTTTTGGGATCTATTATTTAGCCAACCACTCCTAAACACAGGAGTTTTAGGGTCCTCAGTCTCCTGTTAACAAACCTGCAAAGGGGGTTATCTCTGTTGCTTGCTGCATAAAAAGCCAAGTCCTGAGACAATAAGGATTGTCAAAGACGAAAGGAGATTTATTGCAGAGGACTGGGAGGTGGGAGGAATAATGCCTGAAGTGAGTGAACATCATTTATGTTTAGGGCAGAGTGCAGTACAGGGTATGCCGGCACAGTGAGAAGTCATGCTAACACTACATTAGATGATCAAAAAATGGTGGATAAGTCCCTCCATAGGTGGGTTTTTTTAGTAGTATGAATTAGGGATTAATATGGTCATTCTTTGAGACTTGTGTGCAGGCGGGATGCAGGGAGTAGGTTGCTCAGTGGGTCCTTGGGAATGATCAGGTGGGGTAAGGCTTTGTAGTTATGGCTCACAAGGAGGTTCTATGGTTTCTGGGGAAGGACACCTCAAGAGGGAACGCATCAGTGCAATGCAACAGAAAGTTGCAAAGTTTTGGTTAGCAAATCTTATGGGCCTGGGAACTTGAAACAGGACTGTAAAAGGGCTTTTTTTTTTTGCTTATGGAACTGGTTATACTCCTAAGGAATTCCTCCTGGAACCACATCCTGAGATGCCCTCATTGAGAACTCCCTTTGGTGCTCACTAAGAAAGTTTAGTTTATCAACATTTCTAGTGCAATTAATATCTAATGTTTACTTTAGGGCAACTATGTAATAGATGGAGTTCACAGCTGGGCCATGTAGTGACCTATGCAGTAATTACATTTCCTTTCTCCTATAGCCTGTTCTTCCAAAGTTAATTACTGCCTTATCTTTCATTTGGTTACTTTTCCAAGCCCTCCTCAGTATTCTATCCCTAGACTCTGACATGTCCCTAAAACACTATGATCAAGCATGTCAGGGAATCATCATGACAGTCAGAACCCACAGTCACCTTGAAGGATGCTAAGGAACCATGTCATTATTATGAAAACTAATAAAGGAAAATTCAAGCATGTCTCTTCCTTTTTCTTTTTAGAAATAGGGTCCCGCTCTATTCCCAGGCTACAGAGTGGTGGTGCAATCATGGCTCACTGTGGGCCTTGAACTCCTGGGCTCCAGCAACCCTCCTGCTTCAGCCTCCAGAGTAGCTGGCATTACAGGTGCCAGCCACCATGCCCTACTCTTCGCTTGCTTTTTCTATACAAACTGTACATTAGTACTCCCTTTCTCTTAAGCAGAAGATCTTGGTTCTTAAAGATATTAACATAGTTGGCCTGATGCGCTGGCTCATGCCTGTAATCCTAGCACTCTGGGAGGCTGAGGTGGGTGGATTGCCTCAGCTCAGGAGTTTGAGACTAGTCTGAGCAAGAGTGAGACCCGGTATGTACTATAAATAGCAAGGCGTTGTAGTCCCAGCTACTCAGGAGGCTAAGGCAAAAGGATCACTTGATCCCAAGAGCTTGAGATTACTGTGAGCTATGATGCAACGGCACTGTACCCAGGGCACAGAGTGGAGACTCTGTCTCTTAAAAAAAAAAAATAAATTAAAAAAAATATATATATATATAAACATAGTTATTTATCTGATTTGTCTTCTCTAGATCATCTATATCTATTTCTATATTCTTGTGTCTGTACCATATTTATATCATCCGTATTTGAATTATCTTATCTATATATCATTTACATCTATATAATCTATCTTTATATCTACTATAATATATCTCTATATTGCTTATATTTATGCCTAAATCATTTATATCAATATCATCCATATATCCACATCTGTGCTAATTTTATATATTCATATCTAATGTTTCAGAATAACATATTGTTATGACTATATAATTACTGAAAGTCATTTAAGTTGTTTTGGTGGTTCTTTTTGTTTGTAGGGAGGTACAGTTATTTCTAATTATTAAATGGGATCATAGCATTTTTCTTTCCCCCATCACCCCCCCATCTTCTTTCTCCCACTCCAGCCATCTCTGTCCTGCCACTGTCCCTGAACCATACAGGTATTGGATCCAAATAATATACAGGCATCCCTTTGTACCTGAGAACTCTGAATCTGTGCATTCAATCAACTTTGATTTGAAAATATTGGAAAAACATACCCAATAAAAAATAACAATGCAATAATAAAAAAACTAAAGAAACCAATCAAGTATAACAACTATTTAAATAGCATTTACATTGTATTTGGTGTTATAAGTAATCTAGAGATGATTTACAATATATGGGAGGACATGCATAGGCTGTATGCCAATACTTTCCCATTTTATAGAAGGCACTTGAGTATCTGTGGAGTTTGATGTCTGTGGGGATCCTGGAAGAAATCCCCTGTGGATACCGAGGCAGGACTATTCGTGTTTCATATCCATATACATCATCTCAACAGCACAGGTACTTAAAGGGGTTCAGATGTACCCCTGATATACTGCTTGGAGAGACTTGAGCACAACCAGTCTTTGGTACTCAAAAGACTTCAGGTTAACAGCCATCCCAGATTTTTTTTTTTTCTTTTTTTTGTTTAGTATGCCCTGGCTGGGTTCGAACCTGCCACCCCCGGTGCACGGGGCCGGTGTTCTAACCATTGACCTAAAGGTGCCCCATCCCAGACTTTCAGTGACCCTCCACCTACAGCCTTCCATGGGAGCACCCATGCATTCATGGACCCCATACCCAACTAGACTCAGACACAACATGCAGAGGGGCACCCACTCCTCTCCTAGCCCCTCTTCCTCTACTGTATGGACCAAACCAAAGCTCCTCAGGTGTCTTCCAGCAATAACAAGTGATGTCCCATGCTTCCATAATCCTCTTCAGCCCAGCACCTCCCCCTCACCCACGTTCAACCTTTTTTCCGCTGTCAGAACTTTCAGTGTCAGAACCTTCACACCTCCAGGTGGCGCTGTGATTTCTAGCTGAGGTGACAAAGTGTATGGTTCAGCGACAGTGGCAGGACAGAGATGGCTGGAGTGGGAGAAAGAAGATGGGGGGGTGATGGGGGAAAGAAAAATGTTATGATCCCATTTAATAATTAGAAATCTTGAGGGAAATAATTGTATGATTCTCGCTTTGCAGATAAGGAAACTGAGGCTCAAGTAGGAGATGCAAGTGCTTAAATTAACTCAGAAGCTGCTGAGCCAGGACTGAACCTGGACATTCTGGCAGCAGAGCCCTTGCTCTGAAGCACTGTGTGTGTGGCAATATGTAGCTAGTGTGCGTGGGGGTGGGTGGGCTTTCCGTTCAGCATAATTACCTGTGTGAAATAATGCTTTATTGATAACAACTAAAGTAGCTAGTAGTTTATTACCATTATTATTTTGCTGTTGTTGTTGAGACAGTCTTGCTCTGTTTCCCAGGCTAGAGTCCTGTGGCCTCAGCCTAGCTCACAGCAACTTCAAACTCCTAGGCTCAAGCAATCCTTTTGCCTCAGCCTCTTGCGTAGCTGAGACTACAGGTGCCCACCATAATATCCAGCTAGTTTTTCTTCTTTCTTTAAACACTCTAGAAAATTCATAACATGAAATCGTTTTTCTAATTGTAGTAGAGACAGAGTCTCACTCTTATTCAGGCTGATCTTGAACTCCTAAGTTCAAGGGATCCTCCTGCCTTGGCCTCCCAGAATGCTAGGATTGCAGGTGTGACCACTGTGCCCAGCTGCTAATGTTTATTATTAAGGGCTCCCTATGTACCAGGACTTGTGTGTTAAGTCATTTGTTTGTTTGTTTGTTTTTTGAGATAGCATCTCACTCAGTCACCCTGGGTAGAATGCCTTGGCATCACAGTTCACAGCAACTTCAAATTCTTGGGCTCAAGCAACCCACCTGCCTCAGATTCCTGAGTAGCTGGGACTACAGGCGCCCACCACAATGCTTAGTTTTTCCATTTTTAGTAGAGATGGGGTCTTGCTCTTGCTCTGGCTGGTCTGGAACTCCTGAGCTCAGGTGATCAGCCTGCCTTGTTCTCCCAGAGTGCTAGGATTACAGGTGTAAGCCACCATGCCGGCCTCATGTTAAGCCTTAACCTACATGTTTTGTGAATCTTCACAACACCCTTGAGAAAGTAGGTAGCATTCCATTTTCATTTTAAATAGAGAAAGTAAAAATTAGGTCATGATGAGAAAGTAAAAAACCTATCCTGTTATTCATCAAGCTGGAATGATAGGGATGAAGGCAGCTGCAACATTAACAGGAAATTATTAATATTTCTCCCAAGAAAACCCTGAACTTATAAAGTGTCAAAATGACTCCCTTCTTTGAGTGATTGCTGCTTTGTTCCTCACTGAGAAAATTTTGTTTTCTAAAATCACCAACTATCAGAAACTTTGCTGTTTGGAACATCCCACGGTTGCCTGGGGGGGGGTCTAAGCCACTCTGACACAGAGAAGCAGCCTCGATTTCCAACAGGCACGCAGAGCTTCAGATAAGGGATGTCCAAATACACCATCCTGCATTTAACTTAACTTTGAGGGTTCTAATAAAATAAGTCTGAGTCTACTTCCTGGTCTAGAAGTTGGTCCTTTTACACACAGCTCTGCTTTGCTTTGCGCTTGTCAGCACACTGCTTCACTAATCACTACCCTTCCCCCAAATCCTACGATACCTCTATTTTTTCCTTTGTTTTAGTGTGGATCTGCCTCATTGTAACGGGTTAGTGAGTCTAATTTAGTTAGAATACAAGTTACTGCCTGGTCCTCTTAAACTGGTGGGTGAAGATGTTGAGAGTATGACCCCTAAACATGCCACTCTGGTGTAATGATTATTATTATTTTTAAAAATTAATTTTTATTTTATTTTATTTTTTGTAATAATTATTTTGAGCTAAAGGCAATCGAGAAAAAGAAGACGCATCCAAGAACTCTCTGCCCTCTCTTTCTCTACCAGGAAGAGAAAGTTGATTCTTTTTTTTGAGACAGAATTCTCATTCTGTTGCCCTGGGTAGAGTGCTGTCACAGCTCACAGCAACCTCAAACTTTTTATTATTTTTTATTTTTTTATTATAGATAAGTATATGCACCATAGATGTGGCCCGACCCATCACCCTCCCACCACCCAAACCTCCCCCCTCCCTTCCCCTTCCTTGGTCCTTTCCCCATAGTCTTGTGCTATAGTTGGGTTATAGCCTTCATGTGAAAGCTTAGCTTCATAGTAGGGCTGAGTACCTTGGATACTTTTTCTTCCACTCCTGGGATACTTTGCT
>CAUYPK010011973.1:0-14301 GCA_963574355.1 Loris lydekkerianus | reverse complement strand
TACTATCTACTTTATTCCCTTAAAAGCTAAAGGGCCCTGCCATGTGCCTGAGGCCTAGTGCAACTTCCCGAGCCTGACTAGAAGCGGATCCATCGAGCTACTTCCGCGTAGCAACGACTCAGCAAGGCCCGGCCTGAAACTGCCTCTACCTAGATACAGCCAAAGTGGTACCATGCCACTGGCCCGACCCTGTCACTCACCTCTTCCCCCGCCTTCTTTCCCTGCCCCTTCTCCACAATAAAAAAATAAATAAATTCAAAAATATATATATATATATATCATTTGTTGAACATACAATTTATAACATTTTTTCTAATTCACATTAAAAATTTCAAGACTCATCTTTAAATTAAATGCTAATTGTTTTCTATGTTGCCAATAAAATATAATTGTGTGAAAGCCTGGCAACATAAATATTTGAAAAGTCTGGAGATAATTATTAAATCTGTGACAAACTAGTCAATGGAGAATATTTTCTTAGAACTTTCTAAGACCATACAGTATCTCTCTGGAATCATTACTATGGAGATTGCATTCCTAATTTGATTCTCTGATGGTCACAGATGAGAAATCTTAGTCCACATTGGTGGCAGTTGCTACCTGGCCAATAGGTGTGCGAGTTGTCCTCCGTCACTAACTCTGCTGGAGACATGCGCTACATTTCCATGCATATACCTGTGTTTTATCTCCTTCTTACTTTTAGAAAATAGTAAATGGAATCCATAAATCTGTAGTGAAATTATTCTGAACAAAGTTGCCAAGAACGTAAGTTGGGGAAAGGATAGTCTCTTTAATAAATGGTGCTGGCAGAAATGGATTTCCATAGGCAGAATGATGAAACTAGACCCCCATTTCTCACTAAAGACAAAAATTAAATCAAAGTGGATTACATCCTTAAATCTAAGTCCTAAAACTATGAAACTATTTAAAAAATGAATAAAATGCTCTGGAACATTGGTCTTGGCAATAATTTCTTGAGTAATACCTCAAAAGCACAGGCATCTCAAGCAAAATTGGACAGATGGGATCACATCAAGCTAAAAAGCTCTGCACAGAAAAAAAATCAACAAAGTAAAGAGAATACCAACAGACTGGGTGAAAATATTTGCTCCCACAACCAACAGGAAATAAAGATCAAATAATGCAATTAAACAGGGGCAAACCGTATCTCACAAAAGAAGACATTCTAATGGACAATAAATACATGTAAAAAATAATAAAATGGAAGTCAAAACTATAACAAGGTGTTACCTCATCCCAGTTAAAATTGCTTTTATCAAAAAGATAGTCAATAACAGATGCTGGAAAGGATATGGAGAAAGGGGGACCTTTGTACTCTGCTAGTGGGAATGTCAATTAGTGTTACCACTATGGAAACAGTTTGGAAGTTGCTCAATAAAACCAAAACTTAATTCATGATGAATAAAAGACTTAAACCTTAGGCTTGAAACTATAAGAATTCTAGAAGAAAATGTTGGAAAATTCTTATGTACACCGTTATCGCCTCAGGGAAGTAATTTATGAAGATGCCAAAAGCCATCACAGCAACAACAAAAATAATAAAAGTGGGACTTCATCAAGTTAAAAAGTTTCTGCACAGCCAAGAACACAATTAATAGAGTAATTGTAATCTACACAAAGGGAGAAAATAATTGCATGCTATACATCCCATAAAGAGTTGATAACCATATTTACGAAGAACTCAAGCAAATTAGCCTAAAGGGGGAAAAAAATCAAATAAACCCATTATAAACTGGGTAAAAGACATGAACAGAAACTTTTTAAATAAGATAATCTCATGGCCAACAAACACAGAACCACTTTTCAACACAAAGGGTCAGAGAAGAGGCAAGAAGTACCCTCTGCCAAAACAGATGGAAGCATAGGTGTTGAAGATGCATCACAAACTTAACACTTCTTCGTATTAGCATAAGGTATTACTGTCTCTTACATGCCCTTCAGCACCTGCTCCACCTCATCCTTAACAACCTGTTTACAGACTTCTGCTTGTCACTTTAACTGAACTGTTTCCCTTTCTTACTTACCTAGGCGGAGTTGAGGCAACTTGTACTATTTTTACCATTGTACTCTGTTCGTTCTCTATGGTCTTCTGCACAATTTTGTATTTAATATCCACCTTCTTCTTTAGACTAATGCTTCATTCACCTTTTATCTGTCAGTTCTAGGCTGGTACTAGTCTGCTTGAGTGAATCAATGAATGAACAAACAACAAAACACAGGGTTTATGGTTTTCAAATGTATTTTTCTTGGAAAGTGAATTGGTATTAAGGCTCTTATATTGTTTATGAGATAGACTTCATTTTCCACAGACCTGCCTTCATCATTTTTTTTTAAACCCACCACCTCTGGCATATGGGGTCGGTGACCTACCCCTCTGAGCCACAGGCGCCACCATTTGATCACTTTCATGGAACTATATTTTTGGTGTAATGTTTTGTGCAATTCTTAACTTGTCACTGCTGATGATTCCCTTTTAACCCCCTTTTCTTCCTCTCAATGTTCATTAGAATTAAAGTCAGAAATAGTGAGAAAACAGTGACTTTTACAAAATATTATGAAAATGAGTGTGTATTAGTTTGGTCCTAGGGAGAAACTTTAGGGCAGGTGTAGGTTAAAGATAAATATCTTACCGATATTTTATATTCTGAACTTCATTTTACTCTTTGGATATTTCTTAAAATTATAAAAAATCCTATATTAGGATGATACCCTTGAAATTCAACTCATGTTGTTTTGTGGCATATGATTTACTCAGAATCATTAGAATTATCTTCCTACTCTTTATAAGAAGGCACTTATAAAAGGTTGATGGGAATTTCACTCGGTATTGAAACACAGTGTGGCAAATTTGACAGCCCAATAACCAAAAAAAAAAAAAAAAAAAAGTGCAAGGTGGAGGTTTTTCAATTTTACGTTGATATTATGCTTATTTGTTTGTTTCTTATGACAATTTACCATAGGTGCTACAGTGAAGAATTGATGTGAACAGTCAAACTGTAAATTTTTCTCATCGTATTGCTTCTGTGATAGTGAAACTCATCTATATGAATTTCAGTCTTTGCGTTTGTAATCAGTCCAGGAAGGGTGTTTGAAAAGAGTTTTTTAGGGAGGAAAAAGCATCAGTCTCATCTTGATCAGAAGCTTGAGTTCCATTAAGCAAGTGTTGCAACTGTATCATTGTCTTCAACAAATCGATTTAAATTGTCATCTCTAGAGTTATGGTTTAAAGATTTAAATTTTGGAAAGATGGGGAGAGAAGATTAAACAAAAGATATGCAAGTTATTTTGACAAATATTTTTTGTGAAGAAAATTAAAGAATACAGCCACAAATTACTAAGTCCCGTACCTCTACATAGCCACATATTGTTTGTGGAAATCCAGACTTTGAGGTACCGCAAAAGAAATGAATACGTGATACTGGGAACTGCAGGAAGGAGCATCTCTGCCGTGTACTGGAAGAAATCTAAGCAAAATGGTTTTCTACAGAAGCAATTAAGGTGGAAAACATAACTCTGGTGTCTACCTAGGGACATTTTCAAGCTAACAATTGAAGCTGTGGGCTTATTTCTTCTTGATGCTTATAATAAAATTTGAGAGAAAAAATTATTAGAGAGACTCTGGCAAACAGAAAAAAGGTAGGGGTTGTAATTTTGGAAATTCTCAGCCACTCCCGATGGCCAAGGATACTAAAATTTATAGATGGCTTTCAATGGCATTTAGGAAAGGAAGGTCAAGAGGAAAAGCTAAGTTTGTAACTGTATAAACTTGTTAAAATATTACAGAGATGGGAAGATAAGCATAGCATTCAATCACACAAAGGACCATTTTAAGGATGAATTACGAACTTCTCAGCCAACTACAGGGATTCTAGTAAGCCCATCCATTATGTTCCCAATCTTGTCAGCAAAAACCCTAGAAAGAAAAGTGTCTCCCAAAACAATATGTGGGTGTGGCTTTTGTCTAATGGAGTGAACTTCAGGGAAACTTTTCAGGAGATCCACAAAATATTTGAGAGTTATTTCAGCAAAAATACTGCCAACTTGAAGTGAAAAACACAGAGAATGAAAATTAAAGGATATTGTCTAAGGCCCCAAATTCTGCTGGAATTCAGCAGAAAAATAAAACACTCATCTGCAAACACTTGTTATCTTTCATGAAAAAGAAAGTGAAAATCTCAGTCAAAGAACTCAATATTCACCCAGCTGGATTGCAGCCCCGCTATTCACCAGTGACTGCTTTGTACCTTCATTCTCTATTTTTAAATCTCAGGGCCACTGTTGCATTCTAGGTGTGGATGACAGAAAGCTGTTTGAGTTAGTTTTACAGATTCTCAGATCAAGATACACTACACTTAGGGAGTCTCAGCCACACCTGGAACTGATTTTGATGACGGGTTTCTGGCTTTTTATCAGCTGTTGTAAGAAGATTAGACTCTTAGGGACCTGGGGTGGTGGTGAATGTCATATGCCTGTCGGAGGAGGGGAATCATTGAGGCCTGGCAGTCTCAGTGTGATAGTAGACCCTAGGTGCATTCCATGGTCTTCAACTCACAATGTTCTTGCCCTTTCTGGATCCCCCCACTCAAGTATAAGTGGCATCTGTGGCTTGCTTCTAACAATCAGATAGCGGGAAAAGTGGAACCAGGCAAGGAGGCACCTATAAACCAACTACTCTGGAGGCTGAGGTGGGAAGGTCACTTGAGGCCAGGAGTTCAAGTCTGTACTAAGCTATGGTGGAGTCACTGTGCTCCATACTGGGACAGAGAAAGACCCCATGTCTGAAAACAAAACAAAGGAAAACAGAAAGACCACCAACCACCAGAAAGGTGGTCTGTGTGATTGAAATTACCTGAAACTGACACCTGACTGAGCTGACTGCATTATGTAAGATTTATCTTGCTAGGAGATTTATTTTCTCTCTCTCTCTCTCTCTCTCTCTCTCTCTCTCTCTCTCTCTCTCGTTTTAAGAAGCAAACTCTCATACTGTGAGCTGACATGTGGACAAAGCCACACAGCCAGAAGCCAAGGACAGTCTTTGCTTGATGGTCAGTAAGGAGCTGAGGACCTCAGTTCAGCAGCCAGTATGGTTGGATGTCTGCATGCTCCCCCCCACACCCCAAAATGTACATGTTGAAATTCTAATCTCCAATGTGACAGTATTAGGAGATGACGCCCTGCTTTGATAAGTTATTAGGTTAAAAAAAAAAAAAAAAAAAAAAAAAAAAAGGTTTATGAACAGAATGAGTGCCTTTGTAAGAGAGGCCTCTGACAAATTGTTTGCTCCTTCACTGGTTGAGGACAGAGGGAGAAGGCACCATCTATGAAGAAGAAAATGGGTTCACAGCAGGTGCCAAATCTTTCAGCAACTTGATCTTGGACTTGCCAGCTTCCATATTCGTAATAGATAATCTTTGCTTGTTTATAAGCTACCCCATTTGGGGTATCAGCACCTAAAATAGAATAGGAGAGACCACTGTGACTATTTGGAATTCCTTTAAAAACACTATGAATTTGGAAATAACTCCTTCCCCACCCAAGCCTCAGATAAGACCATAGTCCTGGGCAGAGGACCCACATAAGCTATGTAGGCCTCCTGACACACAGAAACTATGTGATAATAGTCTATTTTTACATTATATTTTTGTTGTTGTTGTTTTTTGTTTTATTGTTGAGGATTCCTTGAGGGTACAAGAAACCAGGTTACACTGATTGCATTCGTTAGGTAAAGTCCCTCTTACAATCATGTCTTGCCCCCAAAAGGTGTGGCACACACCAAGGCACCACCCTCCTCCCTCCTTTCCTCTCTCTGCTCTTCCTTTCCCCACCCTACCCTCCTTCTTTCTCTCTCTGCTCTCCCCTTCCCCCACCCCTACCCTGTCCTTAATTGTCCTCATACCAGAATTGAGTACATAGGATTCATGCTTCTCCATTCTTGTGATGCTTTACTAAGAATAATGTGTTGATAATTG
This sequence comes from Loris lydekkerianus, assembly GCA_963574355.1. Lineage (NCBI taxonomy): Eukaryota > Metazoa > Chordata > Mammalia > Primates > Lorisidae > Loris > Loris lydekkerianus. The sequence continues at coordinate 8,311 of CAUYPK010011973.1, read as the reverse complement.
ACTATTTTTAACTGATTGTTGGGAATAATATATGTCAAAAGATACAATGACAACAAATTTAAAGGCATTAATAATTTTTATTTGGAATTTTCATGTCAGACAAGCTTCATACTATAATGATAAGCAGAGGAGTCTACACTGTGAAAAGGATTGAGAAAATCAGATATAGTGAATGAAAAATGATTGGTCTGTTCAAAGTTACTTTTTAAACAAAAGTCAAGGAGAAGGAAACTTCCTTATCATGTCAGTTCAGACTGGACTGTATGGGAATTTGGCTCCTACCTATATTTCTCCTGATTTCTTAGGGGGTCATAAAAAGCTAAAGGTGTGGGCCTGACAGTGTGGAGCTTCAGCGTGAGGAATTGTTGTACCCAGGGCAGGGGCTGAATCCAAACAACTAGCCTCCCTGTAAATGTTATTTAACTATAGGTTATGCAGTGATAACTAATAAGGCATAAATGCTAGTGTAATTATATAATGGGTGAGTTCACTAATTGTTGTTTATTAATGAGCGACTAAAATGTCTTACATATCTGAGATAACCAAAATGATGATGATGATAATTTCATATAATACTTGATATATTCCAGTCATCATTATAAGCTGTTAACCATACATTACTTGATTTAATCTTTAAATCATATAAAAAATATTAAGATGCAGAGAAGTTGAGAAATTTTCCCCAAGACACATGGCAAGGGGATTTTGTGTCAGTTTTTTCTACACAATATTTATCTAATACTTGTTCTGGTTGAGTGGGCTACTCATAATTTATAGCTTTAAATTTATTCTGCCATGTATTTTGTCACAGATTGAGAAATCATGAGCCAATACTTTAAACTTTAGATTTGTTAACATGTGAATATTTCTGCATAAATTTAGAAAAAGAAAAGCTTAATTATGCTCTGAAAATATTATTGCCCCTAAATGTTGCAGAAACTGAGACAAAATGAACAAGAAATCTCAGATACATAGTAACTTATTTGCAATAAATCCTATATATTAATCTGTTGGCATTGGCAGAATTGGGTAAAGTCTTGAGTTTTTGTTCCACACAGAAAGTGTGGAAGGATATTAGGCTTTGGTCATTAGGGTGGAGTGGAAGCATAAAAACAAATTAATATTAAAGATAAGCCTTTATATGCATTATAAATTCTGCAGGAATATAAAAATCCAATCACGAGTGAGCAAAAAATGTTGCAGAAGCACATGCCAAATGTGTTCTTTCAAGAAACCTAATTTGGGTTGTATGTTCTGCTCACAAAGGAACAACGCGTGATAGATGTATTACCCTGGACCAAGTGGTGCTTTCACAGCTCTCAGCTGTTGGGCTGAATTACAATTAAGTTTGTGGAGAATTATATCCTTGCTGGACTGGGGATCCCGCCCACCTGGGCTTTTCCAAACTGTTTAGGATTAATAAGCTTCAGGAACCAATGATCATGGAATGAATATGACATTTAACTTAGCATTGGCCTGGATGGGAGTCAGTGACCCAGATAACATCAATATGCTGACGGTACATGTTAGTTTATTGCTATAAAATTCGTTTTTTGACACATCCAGGATGGTATGAGATATCACCAGTGCTATACAGATGGCCTCAAGGCATTCTGAGAAGAAAAATGTGTGCATGCATACTGAACATATTTTCACCTTCTCATTAATCATCTAGGAATTTCGTGAAAATTTCTAGGAAAGAAATTTGGTAGATTGCTTTAATTTTTAGTTAAAACAATAACTATAACATATTTCAAATGTTGCAGAGAATAATATATTTTTAAAATACTTCTTGACTACAAATATTGCTGATATTAAGCTGTTTCACATTATAGTGTTTTTAATGAAAGTTTTACAGATGTAATTAACCATTAATATCATCCATTCTCTCTCTCTCCCTCCCAAGAGGTAATTGTAATCATTAAATCGATAGATATCACTCCATTCATGGTTTGCTATATTCCTTATATTCATTTGCACCAATGAGTAGTTTATACATTTTAGTGGTATTATAAAAATGATGCGTAAAAATATCATGCCTTACTTTATTGACTATCTGCTTTTGAAAATGAAGTATGATAATGTAAATGTGGTTTATTTACTTTATTTTTGTAAGGTTTCTCTTTCATGATTGCAACCTGTATTTTAGCATTCCTCTTTTGAAGATTATTTATTAGTTTCTATTTTTTCAATTAAAATCATCTCCAAAAATAATTAATCAGTTTTCTAGTTACTTGTGTTCAGAACTGAAATCACTGGACATGAAAGATACCTATCTTTTAATCTATGGGATATGGGGACAGTAATGTTCAGAGTGGGCATAACAGTTGGTTCTTAGTAGTCCACTATCATTTCCTTTCCCATGTTTAGAAAAACAAGTAACCTAAAATAAAAATAAACTTTAAAGCTTCAACTGACTTAATGGAAGTTGTGAAGAAAATGTTTATTACATCCTTCTGATGAGCTCTATGATGTTAAGCATTTTTTTCTACGTTTATTGTCAAATTTGTGTTACCATTATTTGCCCAGCTCATTTTTTCATTTTTAATTGTGCTATCTAAATTTATTTTTATGTTTAAAGTATTTATATACCTTGAATTCTAATTTCGTCATTATATGCTTACAATAGTAGTTTCACACCTTCTCACGTTTTAACCATGCACAGGGGTGTTTTTCCAGGATACAATTCAAATTTATCAATTTCTTTTATTGGTTTGGGTTGTTTGTAACTTGTGTTATTATTCTACTGCCATATAACAACTAGTTTATTCTTTATTTATTCTAAACGTGTTATCTTTACATTTCGGTCTTTTTATCTATCTGGAATACATTTTGTGAATGATATATCATAGAAATATATCTTCATAGTACATAAGTGAAGGTATATACACACATGTACATAAATATTTATACACATGTAAAAACACACAGATATATATTCTTTCTGATATGAAGAAGCCTTGTTCTAGACCCACAAATTATCTAGCCTACTAGATATTTTCTCTACTGATTTCATAATGTTACTATTGTTGTATGGCAATATTTATATAATCATAGGGCTATATTTAAAAATCTATTCTATTAAAATTTTACCATATCACCCTTGGATAATAATAAGCCATTAACATGACTTATTATTGTACTACTTAGGTAGATTTTTTAAAAACATTTTTCTTCAATTTTTTAAAAACTAGATTTTGCAAAGATCTGTATTTTCATGAATTTTAGGAAGAATGTAATAAGCTTTGGTATAAAATGTAGATATTTAATAGCTATCCATTCAGTAAAGCATAGATAGGTATATCCATTCTTTATATAATTCAAGAATTAATTTCAGAGTAACATGATATCTAATTGAAGAAAATATGTGAAAATATCTTTGTAAATTTAAGACAAAGGTAAACCTCCACAAGACCCAATGAACAAAGCCCATAAAATTAAAGTTCTAATAAATTTGATTGTAACAAAAATTATATGGAAAACAACAAACTTTAGCAAATTGAAGTTTGAAAGTATAAAATTTCAGCATAAAAATTTCTTCAGCAAATTGAATAGTATGACAGAGTAAAATTTCATATGTTAAATAATACATTTTCAAATAAATATAATAAACAAAGGATATGTTGCCCAAATACAATAAGAAATACTTCCAGCTGATTAGATCAAGTCAAACAAGTCAATTAAAAATTTTTGGATTAAGATGACATGAAATATTTGAAGAGATACTTTAACTCACTAATCTTAGAATTGCAGATTTATCAAACCAAGATATCATATATGTTAACAGATTAGAAAAAAATGCGTGCATTTTAGTTGGGGTGCAATTCTGTATAGCTATTTTAAAGAGAAATGGGATATTTGTGGCAAAATAGAAATCAATTATTTGTGGTAAAATAGCAATCTGCATGCCTAATCCCTCTCTACTTCTTGTTAAATACCAAAGAGAAATGTGTACACATAAATGTTATTAGCGTACACTATGGGGGCATATTCAAAATTGTGCAGTTCAAACTCTTTTTGTATTTTGAGTTCTAGATTTTAATTTTACAACACTTGGAACATAAGAGAGTCTGTATGATGTATGAAGTGCTCTCCACAATTAAAATAAGTTTGAAGAACGTCATCTTTATTGTTACAAGAACCAAGTTACCCAGGAAAATAAATTTGGGGAGAGGAAGAAGTATCTTGATTTGCCTTTCTCCCCACTAAATTTTCATCTTGTAAGTTGTATAAATGTTTCCTTTGTTGTTTTAAGCTTCAAACAAAGCATCTTGTCGAGATATTCTTAACACATACATACATACAGACAGACACACACACATACATAAACTTAGCTTGGATTATAAAGATCCAAGTAGCCCCTTGACACGGGATTTGACACTATGTCAGCCCCTTTGTCACTAAGACTGCTCCTTTACCTAAGCAATCATGGTTTCTGTGGAGTTGTAAAAGTGGCCTTTTAACCCTTGAATATTTACACATGTTCTACATGGCAGATTCATATTAATCTTAATATTACCTATTTTTTTTCTATTCTATTCTTATGATCCTTAGAGCATATGAAGGTAATAGATGTCCATATTTAATTTTACAGGTACTTTGTAATATTTACTACTTTTTAGAGAAATAACAGGCTTGAAATACATCAAACTACATTTAGCCACTCATTCAGGACTTCTATGAATGATGGCTAAGTGGAGGAGAACATTAATTCCCCACCTGAGCCGGAGAGGGTACAGAGGAGTGAGGCACCCGGAGAACAGATTCACAGATAATTCTATAATTAAGAAAATCTTTCATCGGTTCTTAGTTGCATTTAGAAGAATGGGTTGCTATGGTTCTAAAATAAAGAAATAGTTACAGATTCACTAACTCTCTCCCTCGCCCCATTTCCCTGTCTGTCCCTTTCTCTCTCTCTCTCTGTCCCATGCCTCCTTTTGCACACTAATTGTCTTGTTATAACTTCAGATGCAGTTCATTGCTGTCAAACCTGACCCCAAAAGGATAGAATCAAATCCTTTTTGCCAACACTATCAGAGACAATATGGTTCAATACATTGCTAGGGTCCTGCTCATTAAGTTAACGGAAATAATGATTTTAGCCTGATAACTGTCCTGTGCCATAGCAATGTGAGGTGGGGGCAGGCAGGGAGTCAAAAATTGTGTTTCTAGAAATACCTGAGAATTCCACATAATTTGTTTTATTTTTCACCAACCATTAATATTTTTTCATTGAAATAGTTAGAAGTACATCATGTTTTTCTTTTTTAATTCTGGTTGCTATAAAAAGCACTGATTTATGGGAAAATAAGGGAAATAAGAGGTTACTAAGTTTAAAAAGTATTGTTTTTCATAATCCTTATCATTGGTTTTACTATGAATGGCAGGCACACAGCCTCAATTGCATTTGTTTCAAACGTTGGCAAAATAGTCAAATGATGTGGAGCCACCATCTCATTCAGAATTAGTCCAATTTTTATGTCTATTTAAGGTAAGAAATTGGCTTCACTTTTAACCTTAAAATTCTGAAGTTTGTCAGCATAGAATTAATTATGAATAGCAAATTTTTGTTTTATTTACTCAAATAAATCACTTTAGATCGAGGAATGTAAATTCATTTCTTACCACATCTCTGTGGGGCAACAGTTACATTTGAAGGCAAATGTAATTAATTTGGGGAGCAAATCTTTTGTAAAAATTTTTCTAAAATTATATGATTTTCTACCATGAATATGAAAAATACCTTCAATTTGTTAAGCAAAATAATCTTATCCACATATAAAATATATAATTTCTATTCATTTCCTTAAAAATCTGATGGATATGAATTACATGTGAAAATTTATTGCCATAAATTTAGGATATTTTTAAGTACTTAGTATTTTTTATTTGATATGATATGATTAGTTTATTTAAATACAAGATATAGAAAATTTCCTTAGAAATAAAAAAAATATAAAACTTTGATGATAACCTGGAGTGATTCCTTTCTGGAGGATTCACCTGAAATATAGTAATCACAGTTTGATATTTCTGTTAACCTTCTCAATGGGATATGATGAGAGTTCAATAGCAATAAAATATCACTTCTTCGGCAGTTCTTTGTGAGCTAGGAGATGTAATGTTCCCCTAAGTTACTAAAGCAAATATCTATGACTGAGCACGATCTATTTTTAAAGCCTTCAAGGCAAAACCAATACATGTTCAGGAGTACACCATGGAGGGCCTGTCAGAGCTGGTTTAAAAAACAGCTAAGGAGGTTCTGTGTCTTGGTTAGAGGATGTGCAGTCTTCACTGTGATAGCACACGCTGTGAATTTATTTTGCTTTTTGGGTATCCTTACTATGGGAAAACATAGTCAGTGATCATTCTTCCAGTCAGGGGTTGCATTACAAATAATAAGGACTCTTCAGGGGTAAATTTGGGATACAAATAGGCTGACATGTTTAAAATATATCTTAAAATATATTCTAGGGAAAAGGGTATAAAATATTGTCCAGGTAAAGGTGAATGTTTATGAATATATGAAGTCATCACACTCTTTCCGATACCAAACAACTTCTAGACTAGATTGGAGAAACTGAATTTCTCAAAGTCAGTCTTCATCAGGTTACAGTGTCTGTAGCTTAATGAAAATTGCCCTTTCAGTGCCCAGAACAAGCATAACAAAGTTTAGCGAACTGCGCAAGGATTTCCCAATCAGAGTCCTGCAGGACAGAGCAAAGGCTAATATTTTACTCTCACTCTTTTGGGAAGTCATTGTCATCGTGGAAGTATCTAATTGCTTTTGCTCTTGTGTTAGTAAGAGTAGAAGAGAAGAGAAAGGAATTATGGCTGAGAAATTATCATTATGGTAAAATGGGAGGGAGAATATGAGGACGAGGATTAAGTTAGTGGTAATCGCAATGAAAAGAAGTGAATACAAGGATGTAGGATATATTCTTGAGTTAAAAATGGCATGATTTTTCAGTTACTTGAATATGAACTACGGAAGAATCAAATTGTCTTCTGCGTTTCGGGTTGAAAACATTGGGGTAGTGTAGTTTTATGCAAAGTGGCAAGGAAGACAAGACGGAGAAATGTGGAGAGTGTGTGGAGAGTGGGCCGTTGAGAATTTGTTTTTGGAATTGCCAATTTTGAGATGACTGTATGATAAGTGCTGATATCATGACTTTTCTGGACGTATAAATGAGTAGCGCAGAAACAGAATGAGCTAGTGCAATTATTGACAAAAGGCCTGGGAAGGAGGAAATGATTATTGAGTCAGCAGAGGGTTTAGGACTGCAAACTCAATCGTGAAGGGGCCAGTTAGAAAGGGGAGAGCTGACAATTAGGGGAAGAGAAGGTATCAGGGAAGAAAAGAGGAAAAACACTTTTTTTAAGTGAGGAAATTAGAGGAAGGAGGATGCTTCAAGAGAGCCAGGGAAAACCAGTGCAAATTCTGTTATATACAAATACATATATGATGAGTAAACTTGTTTCACTTTGCACTTCAGAAAATTATAGTATATTCTTACAAAATATCTAATATACATGTAAGTTAATATTCCAATACTAATGTAACAATTTAATATACTGTTATACTATGGTATAGCATTACTTTATTATACTAACATATATTCATCGTATATATACAGTGTGTACATATATGCATATATATTAATCAATCATATATATATATTAAAGGAGAGAATGTGTTAAATGTTTCCAAAAATTACCAAATCTGTGGAAATTTTATTTTTGATAGCATATTGTTAAAATATTATTAAAACTATGCAATAGCAGTGGAATGGAGTAAAATTTTACTTATTATTTTACCTATATTAATATTTATAAAATCTATGTGATAAAGTCAAGTTATCAAAACTCTGGAAAGAAATGAATTGTTGTATGTTTAAGATACGTTTTATTGTATATATTTCACTTGTAAAACTTTGAGGGCGCAGGGGAGATAGGTTCTCTCTCTGCTTCCCAGGCTGGAGTACAATGGGTTTATGATCTCATGAGCTCAAGTGATCCTAACTCTCAGTAATGGCTTGAACTTCTGAACTTAAGTGATACTCCACCCTTTGGGTCACCATACCCTGATAATTTTTCTGTTCTTTTTTTTTTTTTTTTTTTTTTTTTTTTTTTTTGGGGGGTTTTTTTGTTTTTTTTTGTGGGGGGGGGTTAACTTGAAGCCATGTTTTTCACACCCGCCCACAAAACATATTAAAAACCCACCACTACAAAAAAAAAAAAAAAAAAAAAAAAAAAAAAGAACAGAAAAATTATCAGGGTATGGTGACCCAAAGGGTGGAGTATCACTTAA
>CAUYPK010011971.1:0-12929 GCA_963574355.1 Loris lydekkerianus | reverse complement strand
TAGCAACAACAACTTTAAAACTTTAAATAAAGTGCAGAAAACCGTAGCTTAACAGGTAATCAAGCTGTGGGTTATATAGTTGTGGGTTAAATAGTTCAGTGGAATACAGTTCAGTTCAGCCGCCTACCTCTTCAGCTCAGCAGTGACTTGTGGACTGAGCTGAAGCACCGCCCCCTCAAGCAGATGGCAGAAGACGACTGGAGACCACGTGCATTTGATAAGGTGCGTGCACACTGAATCAAATAACCTGTATGACCCGAGTATAAGCTGAGTTGGGTTTTTTTGGCACAAATTTTGTGCCGGAAAAAACTTGGCTTATACTTGAGTATATATGGTACTTCTATTCTTCTTCCCTTCTCCATTTAAAATGAGAGGAGATAAACTTCTTGACTCCATAGGGATATGGAGAAATTTCTCTGTGATTCTCCTCTTGTGCCCGGTAAATAAACTTGCAATCTCTTTCTCTTATTTATCAGCCTTATTGTGAATTGATCTTTTAGCGAACCTTCTGGAGGTAAAGGGGAAATTATCTTTCTCCTCTACAGTTATGCTGATAATGCTTATTGGAAAAAGGTTACTGATATTTTTAAAAAATAGCAAAAGTGAAAAAAAAAAAAATAGCAAAACCGTAATGATATATCACTATGTCAAGACTTCAAGTTTAACTCCTGCATGTGGGGTCTTGTTAAGAAGGGCTTGCAGAGTGCGGTGGCTCATGCCTACAATCCCAGCACTTTGGGAGGCTGAGGTGGATGGATTGCCTGAGCTCAGGAGTTCGAGATCAGCCTGAACAAGAGTGAGAGCTTGTCTCTAAAAAAATAGCCAGGCATTGTGGTGGGCGCCTGTAGTCCTGGCTTAATTTCTTCATCATTAGGTTTTTGGGAAAAAAATTTTCCCAGTTGTATCTGGTATTTGTTGTAATCCATATGTCAGTCTCCTCTGTATCTCATGCTCTCCAAATTTCTGTGAATTAACTTTCCCTCTAGTACTTGAACAGAAAGGTCTTGAGCCTTCCTTTAGAGACAAAGTCTACCCCTGAGCTGCAGAGGGGATTAGCTGCCAAGATGCATAGTCACTTCAGCTGGTGGAGCAGTGTGCATTGGCTCAGACTGAAGAAGACAGGACCAGTGGCGGGCATGCATGATCTTCATTGAACACTGTTCACTGGTGTTATGGATGAAGAGGGTCTGGCCACCTGTCACTGTCAGCCAATGTGGAGAGATGGGGATATGGCCAATGATTCTGGAGAACAGTCTCCCAGACTGTTCTGTTCTTCCATTTCCAAAACCATGGTTTTATACATGAAAGTTCAAAGCAAAACTCATGTTAGCCCTTACCTTTTTTTCTTTTATCAGAGACAGAGTTTCACTTTTTTGCCCTGGATAGAGTGTCATGGCATCATAGCTCAGGCAACCTCAAATTTTTGGGCTCAAGCAATTCTCTTGCCTCAGCCTCCCAAGTAGCTGGGACTACAGGAGCCCTCCACAATGCCAGGCTATTGTTTTAGAGGCGGATTCTCACTCTTGCTCAGGCTGGTCTTGAACCTGTGAGCTCAGGCAATCCACCACCTTTGCCTCCCAAAGTGCTAGGATTACAGGCATGAACACTCTTCTTTCTTTCTTTCTTTCTTTCTTTTTTTTTTTAATTAAATCATAGCTGTGTACATTTATGCAACCATGGGGTACCATATATTGGTTTTATATATGATTTGACATATTTTTATCACACTGGTTAACATAGCCTTCCTAGCATTTTCTTAGTTATTGTGTTAAGTCATTTATATTCTATATTTAGTAAGTTTCACATGTACCCTTGTAAGATGCACTGTAGGTATGATCCCACAAATTACCCTCCCTCCCCCCCTCCATCCATCCTCCCCCCGCCCCTCTTTTTTTTTTTGACCGAATCTCACTCTATTGTCCTGGGTAAAGTGCCATGGCATCATAGCCCACAGCAACCTCAAACTCAGGTTCAAGCTATCCTCTTGCCTCAGTCTTCCAAGCAGTTGGGACTACAGGTGCCTGCCATGATGCCCTGCTGTTTTTTTTTTTTTTTTTTTTTTTCTATTTTTAGTAGAGAGGAGGATCTCACTCTTCCTCAAGCTAATCTTGAACTCCTGAGCTCAAGCAATCCACCTGGCTCCACCTCCCTGAGTGCTAGGATTAACAAGTGTGAGCCCTCAGCCACTGCACTCAGCCAAAACTTAACTTAAACAATAATAATTGGCATCACCCATGATCTGAAACTACATTTCTAATTCACGTATTACTCTCCTAAACCAATTGCCCTAAATTACTCAAGTTGTACACTTCTAGGTTAAAGCTGAATTTACAAAACAACAAGGATGGAAGATGTGAAGTGAAGGTCGTGTAGGACCTAAACCAGCCAGACCAGCTATGTCGTGTCCCTGCCCTGGCTGACTCCATCTTTTTCACACGAGGTGTTCTCTTACCAGGAAAGTGCAAAAGCAGGATCAGAGCGAGACCTCAACCTCTGGACTCAGGCTGATCAAGCTGCATGGCTGGGGATGCACTGGTTCCTTTTCTGTTGTAGTTGGAGCAATCACACAATAACAAGAGGAGGCAGAATCTTGGATCCAGGCTCAACCCAAGGGTTCAGTGTTTACAACTGGGCAAGCACTAGCTTTCTCTTTGAAATTTTCAGGGACCTGGTGTTCAAGCCTTATAACTACAACATGATGACATTTCAATCAACTGTGGACTACATATAATTATTGTACTGCAGTTTTATGATGTTTGGACACATAAATATTCACCATTGTGTTCTGATTGCCTGTGTTACTGAGTAAAGAGGCATGTCACAAGTTTGGTAGCTCAAGAATATTAAATGCTAAGCTATACCACATAGCCAAGGTGTGTAGGAGACTATCCCATCCAGGTGTGGGTAAGTACATCCCATGATGTCCACATGACGATGACAACATCATTTCATAGTGTGTTTCTCAGAGCTCATCTCTGTCATTAAGTGGTGCTTGGGTGTATAGCTGTGTAATATGGCAAGATAGCAGTGGGGTTTCCCACATCAGCTTTTCTGGCTCGGGAAACGCCTGCTCTCTGCTGGCTTTGTGGTTGAGGGCTGGGCTCCAGGGTTCATGTTGATGAGAACTGACTGCTTTCAGCTTAGGGCCACAGATGGATCCACTGAGCTCTGCAGGAAGTCAACACCCTCTCTGCCAGATCAGGTACAAAAATCATTTTAGACAACTGCTACCTTACAAGTAGAAGACATTGTTTTGAAACTTAGGAAAAGCAAAATGCATTGAATGAAAACACTGCATTTGTTACACATGGCCGAAAGCTCTTACAATGGGACTCAGGCTTTGTCTGTGAAATATAAGTAGATGTGGTGTTTGATATTTGTTAGTGTGGGTCCTAGGAGTGGAGGAAACCACAATATTTCACCCCCAGATATACTTCTTTTGCGTATTTCAAGACGGATATTCAGAGAAACTGTGCACAGAAATAGCTCTGAAAAGCAGCCCTTTTGTGGGGGAGAATTGATTTGGGAGAGAAAATCTACATTGGTGAGGCAAACCATGAGGTGAACAGCAGATGCAACAGGTTTTGTCTGCAGCCTCCTAACCCAGGTCCAGGACAGTTAACTCACAGGGAAAGGGGAATAACAGTTTGGCATTTTAAAGGACTGACAGAGTAACTGTTAGCACAGGTGGCTGTCTACTCCTTCTGAAGAACCCTGCCTATAAGTGTCACTACCCAACAAGACAGCCAGCCTTGGCTTCTATGATTTTCTTTCTTCTTTTCTTTTTTCTTTTCTTTTCTTTTCTTTTCTTTTTTTTTTTTTTTTTGAGACAGAGCCTTAAGCTATTGCTCTGAGTAGAATGCCGTGGCATTACAGCTCACAGCAACCTCCAACTCCTGGGCTCAAGCGAGTCTCCTGCCTCCGCCTCCCAAGTAGCTGGGACCACAGGCACCCGCCACAACACCTGGCTATTTTTTTGTTGCAGCCATCATTGTTTTTCGGTGGGCCTGGGTTGGATTTGAACCTGCCAGCTCAGGTGTATGTGGCTGGTTCCTTAGCCACTTGAGCCACAGACTCCGAGCCAGCTCCTATGATTTTCCTTCCCTCTCCCTCCCATAACTCGTCTTCCACGCTCAAAGCTCCTATTCCTTTTTGTATAGTGTAAAGCTTTCTGAGTTTCATACTTTGCATATTGCTCCCATGTCCATATACATACATATGGATAAATGTGTACACCTTTTTTCCTGTTAACCTGTCTTTTGCAATAGAGGTGTTGTAGCTAAGAACTTATGAGAGTTGAAGTAATTATGCTTTTTTCTCTCTTTCAAAACATTAGGCTTGTTCTTTCCCCTCTGCACCAGATTATAGACTTGGGTTATGGCCTTGACTCTGCTTTTACCAAACAGGTGACAATAAAGCCCTACAGAAGATTAAAGGAACATGATTCCATGAGTAGCCATGTAGAGGAGGATGCCCTGCTCAGCTGGGACCACCCTCATTGTTCTTCAACCCATTGTATTTTGGGTCTCTGTTAAAGCAACTTAGCCTCAATGCCAATTAACTCAAAATTATTTGAGGTAGGGGAGAAAAAAATCCTTTTCTCTCTACTTTCTTTGGTTCTGTGTCCAAGGACCTGTAAATCAGACTGACAAAAGAGATTGACAAGAGAAAAACAAACAGTAGTTTATTAACATGTACAATACTCTTACAAGTGGGAACACTTAATGGTGAGTAACTCAGTGAAGCAGTTAGAACTTGGGTTTATATGACAGTGAATTTCTAAAGAAGTGATAGGACAAAAAAAAAGGACTGAGTTTTTAGGACAGCCAATTGTGAGAAGGTAAATATATGAGGTGAACTAATGGAAGCTAAAGAAAATTTGTTAATAGATGGCAAAGGTTTATCTGGTGTTACCAGCAGGATGATAAGGATCTGGAGCTGTCTCCTGGGATTACTTTCTGTTTTTCCTGGTAGAGAAGTGAGAGGTACAGCTTTACAAATTTATGTCCAACTTTTAGGCATGTGGGTGGAGGGCAGAGAGCTTTTCCTATATCTGCTGCTTTTTAATGTTGACTTTTCAGCTCAAAATAATCCGTATCCTAATGGGTATATTTTGGGGTGGCATATTGTGCTACCCCCCATTGACAACACTGAAACGTGAGAAAACAGTGCAGGTTGGAAACTGTGATGTTTGTATAGATCACGGAAAAATGTTTGATAAAACTTCTCCTTGGAGGACAACCTATCTGCTATAAGGGAAGAGGTTGAAAGAAGAAACTGTGAGTGTGGTTTGGGTAGTTTTTGAAGCTTTTAGAAAGAAATTCAATAGTCAAGCTGTCTGGGCATGGTAGCTCATGCCTGTAATCCTAGTACTTTGAGAGGCTAAGGCAGAAGGATCACTTGAGTTCAGGAGTTCCTGAGCAAGAGTGAGATCCTGTCTGTACCAAAAATAGAAAAAACTAGGAGGGCACAGTGGCCCAGCTACTTGGGAAGCTGAGTCAGGAGGAGATTGCTTTGAAAGTGTGCTAGAACTGTAAACACAGGTTCTTAGGTGGTCAGACAAAGAATTGAAACACACAACGCCAACAAACACTGAAATGAAAAGCACCAGCAAACACTAGAACAGATGAGGGTGGGCCAGTATAAACCCCTGGCTTAGGACCACTCCCAGTATGAGCAGCAGTCACCTCACTTAGGAAAAAGTACCCAGAGAAGCCGTGGTTACCACCCTGTCAGGCCACCGACCACATCCCTGCAGACACAGCAGGGAGTATCCCAGCCAGATCTCAGATCTCTCAATTGGAACCTGTCTTCCGAATGGACAGGACGACCAGGATGAAATAGGAAGAGACACACACTAAATTAAAACACTCAGGGTTTATTGAAAGATACATAAAAGCTCTACAAAGTTAAGATAAAGCTCAACAGTAGAGGGGTGGTGGAAACGGCCACTATTCCCTGCTCAATCTCCCACTTCTTACTTATTCTATAAACTACATTCATTGATTGTGACATTCCTTTCTTAATCTTTGTTTCTCATCTTAACTGCTCCCTGTGGGGTGGTCAGTACTGGTGCCATCTGACCTGTGGTTCTGAGGGAGGATACCCAGGAAAAGTAAGGTCTGAAAGAACAAAAGGCTTCTCACGGAAGCCAAGGACACTCCTGCAAAGTCCTTCCGGTGGTGACTCAGCTCTTAAGCACTTGTAGAAACTTAACTTCCTGGGACCTTGAAACTAACACGCTAGGCCATTTGGGACTCTAGTCCACCCTGTGGGTCTTTCTTCCTGATATGCCCCACCCAGCGACAGCTACTGACCAGTGGCTGCACGGGTCATGCCTGGTTATGAAACTTGCTGCCGGGGACTTTCCAGGCTGGTTGACAGTGCCCAACTCACTTCTCTTGATCTTCTTTCTTCTCTGGGGCCCAAGCCTTTTGACTCTTACCAATTGAATATTGTGTGTGGTGGTTGGTAGGGAAGAAAGATTGGGCAGATTAAAAAGTCTTTTAGTTTATAGGTACCTAAACTGCAAAAGTCCCCAAAGAACGTTATCTACGGTTTTCGGACTTTGTTTTGAGATAGAGCACCAAGCTGTTGCCCTGGGTAGAGAGATGTGACATGACAGCTCACAGCAACCTCCAACTCCTGGGCTCAAGTGATTCTCCTGCCTCAGACTCCCAAGTAGCTGGGACTACAGGCGCCTGCCACAACGCCTGGCTATTTTTTTTTGGTTGCAGGCATCATTGTTGTTTAGCGGGCCCGGGCTGGATTTGAACTCGCCAGCTCAGGTGTATGTGGCTGGCACCTTAGCTGCTTGAGCCACAGGTGCCGAGCCAGTTTTCAGACTTTAAGCTGGATTCAGTAACCAGATGGGACTTTGGGTTTCTCCTTTGAGGAAGGTTGTATTCTACTTGTAGGAAGTAAGTTGCACATGGATGTGCGAATACCAGCTCATACCCACTGTCCATTTCTCCACAGTAGTACAGGTGTGCCCTGGCTCATGGCTGTCCTGTTAGATAATCCCTTCCTTGCAGTTATCAGTGACCCTGCAAGAGCATGGTATAAGGATGGCCAGTGAAATGATAGAAAAATTAACTTACAGTTCTTCAGTAAGAACTAAACTCTCTCCTCTCTCTGCCTTCTTTCTTTCTCTTGCTAGCAGGACCCTCCACCATTTCTGTTTTCACAAACCATTGAAGAGCCCAACAAACCAAAAGGAAATGTAAATTCTTTTTCTTTACATTCATTAGCCCCTTTGTCTTTTAATATTTGTTCCTTTAAACCTCAGGTAGTTCCTGAGTGTCCAGGAGGAACAGTGGGATATGTCTTGAACCTTGCCAGAGGAAAAGCTGATGGATCAGTTTTCACCAGACCTGGTGAATT
The DNA here is from genome assembly GCA_963574355.1 of Loris lydekkerianus. Lineage (NCBI taxonomy): Eukaryota > Metazoa > Chordata > Mammalia > Primates > Lorisidae > Loris > Loris lydekkerianus. Next base: position 5,546 of record CAUYPK010011971.1, on the reverse strand, counting down.
TGTCTACAATTCCCTTTGTGTCCCCCTAAATTCAGCTGGCCACTGGGCTCCAACACGGGTGTTCCTCCTTTCTTTCTTTCGGATGCCACACAGTTTTCTTGCTCCTTTTCTCTCTCTTCCCCCTCACCATAGTCTCTCTCCCTCACTCTAAAATATAAAATAAACTTATACGGCACTCTACAAAGGGCGACATAGTGAGACTCTGTCTAAAAAAGAGAGAGAGAGAGAGAGAAACTACCATGTGTATGCACTATTCAATTGAAACTAACTGAAGAGCATGTGTGCTTAGAGGGGAATAAAACTCAGTGGAAATCAAACAGGGGGCAGGAGGGGCTGGGTGAACCCTACCTAACGGGCACAGTGAGCGCTCTCTGGGTGACGGGTGCACTTATAACCATGACTCAAGCATTATAAAAGAGATCTGTGTAACCAAAAATATTCATAAATAAATGAGTATTTGACATATATAAATAAATGACATAGTAAATAAATGTCATTTGCTACCAGACAAACAAACAACAAAAACCCAAACCAAAACAAAACAAGAAATATGGGCTACAGCTGTAGGTAATGTGATATGTTTGTTAGAAGTAGACAAATGGAGTTCTGATTTGAATCTTAGAAAATAAAGGTATTTCCTGAGAGTGAGAAAAGAAGCTGTGTGTGTGTGTGTGTGTGTGTGTGTGTGTGTGTGTGTGTGTGTGTTCGGGGAGAAGGGCGTTAATAGGAGGATTTAAGAGATGAGGGAAATATAAGAAAGTATTCCGGGTATCTATTATTGTGTTATAAACTTCCTCAACATTTGCAGGTGGAAGCATTTTATTGTGACGACAGGCTCCATAAGCAGGGATGTGGACAGAGCCCAGTGGGGAGAGCTGATCTGTGCACCACGGCATTGGGACTGTCAACCAGAAAGGCTGAAGGTGAGGGTAACCTGATGGCTGGGAGCTGAGATCTCCAAAAGATTCTTCATTCTCATGCCTCACTGTAAAAGCTGGCTTTTTGCTGAGACTTCAGCTGAGTCTGTGCAGTGGAAAACTGACATCTGCCTGCCTTTTCTCTGGGTATAGAGGCTGGCTCTAGGACTGAGTGTCCTGAGACATGGGAAGTGGAAGCTGCCAGGCTCTAAGGCCTGGCTCTGGTAATAGCACAGCACTGTCTCTGTTGTGCTCTGTTGGGCAAAGCATCCATATTCGAAGCATCTATTTTCCCACTTCTTACTGGGAAAAGTCTCAAACAGTTCAGACCATTTTAAAAATGAACATAGTTTGGAAGAGGTGTCTTTGGAGAGTAGACAATTGTGTACAATGTAGAAATGCAGAAGGATTCTGAATAGTCTTATTTTTCATAGCCGTGTCTTACCTATTTTCTGACCTTCCATTGAACTGCTTAGTATTTCTTAAACTTTTTGTGCCCCTCTGGGTGGAGCTGTTGGTGATACTGTCTACATGGTGGCTGGTGTCATAAAATCAGACCTACCTGTTTATTCATAGAAATCATACTGAATACCTAAGACTTGCATATTTTCTTTTCTTTTTCTTTCTTTCTTTTTTTTTTTTTTTTTTAGCATCATCCCTCTCTTTTTATTCTTGTTTTATTTATTTTTTTCCCTTGTAGGGCATTATCAATTTGTCAAGGGACAGAACCACAAACAAATACATAATATACAATTTTCCTTCATTCTAGAATTATCTTATCCCTATCCATGCCTCTTAAAAACTTTCAAATCCCAGCTGAAATACCATCGCCTCTATGAAGCTTTAATTGACCGACCTTCCTTCCTTTCTTCTTTCCTTTCTTCCTTCTTTCTTTCCTTCTTTCTAATACAGGGTTTCACTTTGTTGCCCAAGCCAGAGTGCAGTGGCGTCATCATAGCTCACTGCAGCCTCAAACTCCTGGGCTCAAGGGATCTTCCTGCCTCAGCTCCTGGGTACCTGGAACTACAGTGTGTGCCACCATGCTTGGCTAATTTTTTTTTAAATTATCATTTTAGAGAGATGATGGGTCTCACAATGATGCCCAGGCTGGTCTCAAACTCCTGGTCTCAAGCAATCCTTCCACCTTGGCCTCATGAAGTGCTGGGATTACAGGTGTGAGCTTGCTGCACCTGCCTGATTTCCCTTTTGTTGGAGCTGCCCAAGTACTTTGAGTTCTCAAGTACTGTACCTGGACCAGTTGTCCTAAATTTGTGCTTTATCATCAGCTGAGAATCATTTCAGGAATGCAGGTTTCAGTGGCATACCCCAAACCTACGGAATCATATATGTCTAGAGCATACAGTGATCAACAATGATTTAATCATTACTTGATTGACAGACATTTATATATATGTCTTTAGGCCTGTTAGACTTAAATCCTCAGGATCAGAGACCATGTTTTATTTCTTATCCTCCACAGTGCTTGGCACACGGGAGACGTTCAGTACCTTTTGTGGAGTTTGTCCCTGTCTTTTCTTGGGCTTAGTGCTTTCTAGACACGTCCCTATGTGCTGTTCTCTTTCTCTGGGATTTCCATCAGGTGTTCCTGATTGTGTTCTCCTTTTGTAACTTGGCCATTTGGGGCCTGACCATCACAAACAAAGTGGAAGAACAATCAGTGTCTGTAGATGGGTGTGTGTTCTAGTTAACGAAACTGTGAAATAGGTTGGCATTTGCTTGGGTCTGTGTGCACTCTTTTCTATACTCAGGGGGTCTAAGCGGTTTCAGATTTTTAATATGTTACAGGCAATATTTTTGACTGTCCTCCAGGGTGAGAGCGGTTCCTATGATGAGAATAAATGGAATGCCCTGCGATTATGTTGGTGTCTGTTGGTTTGTTTTCTTTCATTTTTATGGCAGCGAAAGAAGATGGAAGGGTCTTGCAATCTCAGGAAGTCAGCCTAAGCATCCAGTCCCCTCAAATTTTGTTCAATCTGCTTTGTTGAGGCAGTTTAAAACTGGCTGTAGCTTAGTTTCAGTCCTGGCTCATCATTAAACACTTGGTCTAAGGATGCTTAGTCTTCATAGCAAAATAACAGAAAAATTTTGTACTCATAATTTTTTTTTGCAGTTTCTGGCTGGGGCTGGGTTTGAACCCGCAACCTCCAGCATATAGGGCCGGCACCCTAGTCCTTTGAGCCACAGGCACCATCCACTCATAATTTTTGTGTAAGGACTAAATCTGTCTCTCTGCCTGCTTTCTCTGTCTCCTGTCAGCAGCCCCCGCCCTGTGGATTTCTGATTTCACAAACCACTGAAGAGCACAGCAGATCAAGAGGAAACGTAACTTCTTTCTTTTTATACCACCAGCTCCTTTGTCTTTTAGAATTTGGTCTCATAGATGCACGTGATTCCTGAGTGTCCTGAGGAACAATGGAATTGTTGGAAACACCTGGAAAAAAAGTCTGTTTTTGACCTTGATGAGGAACAACTGAATACAGCATTCACACTGACAACGCCCTGAGAATGTGGCTGCCAGGGGCTCTTTCTTTCTGTGCCTCTTAAGTTCCGCAGCTGACCGACCTTGCCATGAGCTGCTTTTCTTTCTGTGAGACGCCCCCCTCATCTCTCTGCTGTCTTTTCTCTCTCTTCCCCTATTGTCTTTCCCCTTTTTACTCCCTCTCTTCTCTCTTTCTAAGATAAAATAAAGTCCTTACTTTTTATATCCTAATTTTGGTCTAGAGAAATTCTTTTTTCTCCTGGCTGCACCTAGTGGGCTTTTTACCCTATCAGCTGGATTATAATCTTAATGCGGTGATTAAGAGCAGTTGAATTCAATTGGCAACAGACAGTTGATTTTGCTGGTAAGTGTGTGTGTTATATGTCTGGGCAGCCGCGATCTTCCCAGCTGATACCTGTCTAATGTGACAGGTGTGACAGTTGTAGCCTCTTTCCCCCTCCCTTAGGGCTTTGTTTGTGGCTCCTTTAAATGCCAAGCATTTGTGCTAAAAATAGCCGTTCCATTTTCTTGTGACTCCAGCTGGGTTAGTCTGCCTGCTTCCTGGGCTTCCAGGAGGCCTTATGCACACGGAGGTTTTGTTAGCAAGTCTTTGTATTATTTCTTCTCCCTCCACTTACAGATGACCCACATTGTACTTTCTCTCCAGGTAGCTGCTGAGTTCAGGGCTCCCGGCGGCAGCGAGCACTGGGGATGCCCACAGCTGCATGCAGCGGTGGCAGTGGGGACTCTGAGCAAGTGGGCTCCACAGTAAACATCTCAAGAGGGAAAATGTCACTGCTGAGGGAAATAGGCTCTTTTAATCTTTTAAAAAGCCTGGGACCTTTCCAGAGAGATCAGTGTGCAGCACCAGGTGAAAGGGAAGCCGAAACAATGAGAGGTCACCCGACAAAGAAACAGGAAGAGGCTCAGGAGGTCCTGATTCTAAGATGCACATTTTGACTTCATGTTTCTATACTGCAGATGTCGAGAAGTGTCTCACAACTGCCAGGTCCTTTAATATGAGGGTGGTATTTCTTCTCTCTCCTGTTTATCTTTTGAACCCCTAAGTGCCCCGCGAAACAAAGCCATTATTAGAGTGAAGGTGTGAAGCTTGCACGAATAGTGTCTGGATTTGAAACTATGAACTAAGAATTCTAATTTGTGAGCACAAAAAAGGGCTTTTCCTTTGTAGCTTTTTGACGTATAATTGATGTATGAAAACTGTATGTATGTAATGTATACAATTTGATGAGTTTGGACATATGAATGTACCTGTGATACCATTGCCACAATCAAGAAAATGAAATTATACATCTCCTCTGGCAGTTTCCTTGTATCCTTTTGTTTTTATGTGTGTGTGTGTGGGGTGTGTGGGTTAAGAACACTTAACATGACATCTGGCCTCTTAACATTTTGTTTTTTTTTTTGTAGAGACAGAGTCTCACTTTATCACCTTCGGTAAAGTGCTCTGGCGTCACAGCTCACTGCAACCTCCAGCTCTTGGGTGTAGGCGATTCTCTTGCCTCAGCCTCGCGAGTAGCTGGGACTATAGGTACCTGCCACAACGCCTGGCTGTTTTTTTGTTGCAGTTTGGCTGGTGCCAAGTTTGAACCTGCCACCCTTGGTATATGGGCCTGGTGCCCCTCTTAACACATTTTTAAGTGCATAACATTTGTCTTGTTAACTATTTGTATTTTGTTGTACAGCAGATCTCTAGAACTTACTCCTTGTATAACTATAACTTTATTATTTTTTATTTTTTTATTTTTTTTTAAGCAGGAACTCAACTTTATTGCGTCAAGCAGCCACTTATATAGAACGTGGGGAAGGGGCAGGGAAAGAAGGCGGGCGATGAGATGCATGACAGGGTTAGGCCAATGGCATGGTACCATGTTGGCTGTATCTAAGTAGAGGCAGTTTCAGGCCGGGCCTTGTTGAGTCATTGCTAGGCGGAAGTAGCTCAATGGATCTACTTCTAGTCAGGCTCGGGAAGTTGCACTAGGCCTCAGGCACATGGCAGGGCCCAACAATTCCCTCTTTTGTTTTTTGTATGGCGGATAAATATAGCCCCTGTCTTAGGTTGCCTGCTCTTGCAGTTTCAGTCTTACCCGTCACAGGGGTACAAACAT
>CAUYPK010011966.1:0-17564 GCA_963574355.1 Loris lydekkerianus | reverse complement strand
TCAAAGATTAAACCCACCCACTCTTCCAGAACTCAAAAGGCGGGTCAGCAAATGCAAAAAAGAAATCAATAGATTCCTTCCTTCCTCTCACTCCATCCCCCCCCCCCCCCCAAAAAAAAAAATCTTATTAAGACCCTGGCTTGCCATTTTCCTTTTGGTCTCCTTCCCAATTCTGAGTGGACAGCGGAACAAGAACCTGGTGTGGTCAAGTGAACAGGGAGAGAGGGCAGTGAGAGGTTGTGGCAGAGAAAGCTCTCCTCCTGTCATGGCGTATTTCTTGGAACGTTCCACAGACCTAAAATGGAAGGAGTCATCTTCCTCCAGATCTGTTCTTTCCAACCCGCCCCTGCCCACCTTCCGCTCATTCTGCTGTTAAATGGCTCATTGTGAACCTAATCAGTCAAGCAAGCCATCTCAGAGTCACTCTGGGTTGTTCTCTCATCTTCATTCCCATATCCTGTCCGCCACCAGGTGTTGGCTCTTCTACCTTCCAAAGATGTTTTTTGCCTTTGTCACCTCTGCACTTTTTCAAGCTCTGATTGTAAATGAGATGGGTCTGAACAGAGAAGCAATGACCAGAATGTGAATGGGGTTGGCTTCCTTTTTATGGCACTAGGAATCTGTGCAAAATGATCATTTCCAGACACATGTAATTCTCAAGTGGAGTATGGAGAGGAACCTGGGGAAACTGGCAGCCAGAAAAAAGATGGGTAGCACTGAATCCAGGTTGATGTGCAGATTGCAGAACTAATTTCAGAGCAGCACTGGGCATGCCCTGTCCTGCCCCACTTGGTATGACTTGGCAGTTTGCGGGGTGAACATCCTAAGCAGCAAGGGTGAACTGGGAAGCTCTTCCACTATTGAGTGCTTATGATCCTGCAAGCTCCTGTCCTGGGCAACATATGCTTTATTCAAAGAAAGATCAGAAGATCTAGAGACAGTGGAAGGCTTTGGGGCCAAGCAGTTTTTTAATAATCACTGTTAATCTCTCTCCACCTTGATCCCTCCACAATGGAGCAGGGCTGCACAAGGCATGTATTATTGCTATTAATATAGGAGGATTCAAGTCAAGGGAGCACAGGCCATGGCCCAAGAGGCTTTTCTCTCAGTAATCTCATCAAAAGCTCAATCTTCTGCAGCTGTGTGATTCAGGCCAACACTCGGACACTATGATCCTCATGGGCCCTTAAGGGAGGCACTGGGGCTTTCTGTGCATAAAGGCACTTTGAGCTTAATGTGCTGTGGGCCAAGAGTATTTTAAGGGACTTGGGGGTGGGAAAGGAAGATGTGGCTGAAAAGACTCTGCAACAAACTCTAACACTGACATCCCTGGGCAAATAGCAGCCACTTGCTTGCAAAACAGCTTCAAGGGGATGTCATGCTGATGGTAATAAGATTTAAAATTAAGTCTTAACCTGCCCTCATCAAGGAAGGCTTAATTGCAGGGTCCAATCAGTACACAAAATACTCCAATGACAATTTTTCTGACAAAGGAATCCTCAACAAACCAGAAGATTTAGAAGTGGATAAAATCTTCTCTGTGGGGATAACTCAGTTTTCAGTGTCATTAAAGCATGACACATCCCTAACGTTCAAGCCGGTTTCCTCATGCTCTTAGTTCTCTGATTTAGAATTTATACATTTAAAATTTATACTATTTCCTTGCTCTCAATTCCAAGGCCTATTATTTTTCTGGCCATTGTGGGAGAAGGAGCTCTCGTGTTCAACTGCGGTGTGATCTTGGGCAAGTTACTTGCCCTCTCTGAGCCTCAGTTTTCTCACCTGTAAAAATAAAGGAAATGAGGCCCAGCTTGACAGGTCAACAGGATTAAAATAAAATAAATGAGCTATGTGGATCTATTTTCATTCGTCTTTTTCTTCCAAACCTAGAGCTGTGGTGCTCTCAGGCTTCATGTCCCTAGGGATCAATGCTGCTTCATTTTTCTTTTCGTAATTTGCAAATCGGTTCATTGTCTATTTTGTTCAATGTACTTTCATTATACCACTCCAGGTTTTGCCCTCCAAAGGACATTTGGCAATGTCTGGAGACATTTTTGGTTTTCACAGCTATGGGAGAAGGAAAAGTAATACGAATGACCAGTGGTTAGAAGCCAGAAATGCTGTGAAACTTCTGACAAAGCACAAGACAGAACCACGGCAAATCTGTCCCTAAATGTCAATCAGCCTAAACCGAGAAGCCTGGCCCTATGGTGTGATATGTATGATCCTCCCCAAGTTCCTTGAACAGAAGGAATGTGCCCTATAGGTCTTCCTTTTCCTGTGAGGAGGTTTTAAAGAGGATTGAGGGAAAAGATTCCAGGGGGATTGCAGTGAGCCCCCAGCACAGTGAGCACAGGGAAACAGATCCAACTTCAGCAGGACTTGGCCAGTATTTCTTTAATCTTTGTTTTTCAAATTGAGGTCTGTCAGCAGTTCTCTAACATCCTGCATAGTTTCATTTTGTTTTAACTTGAAGTATTTCATTCGGCTTTCTCCCATGTGCTATCTGGGGTTAACTTGAATCTGTCACCTTCTCATCTCTTAGAACTGGACATTGAGAAACATGCTTACAGAGAGATACCTGGTGCATGAGGTCAATAGTCCCAAAACCCGCCACAGGGCTCTTCCAGAGGTCTGAGTGAGTGGTCCCATAGATGGAGGTGCCAAGCTCTACAAAAAGATAAATAGGAACAGTGGATGAGACCCCCAGGGAGCCCACCATCCCTGAGGGTACTCTTTCAGGCAGACTCCATTCAACTGGTGAGATAACTACATATAAATATACAGCATACTTTCAATTTTACTTGCCTAGAAGGAAAATAGATTGAAATAGTAATAATTATCTCTTGATTAGAACTAATTTTTTAATGCTTTTTTTTTTTTTTTTTTTTTTTTTTTTTTTACAGTGTATTACTATTTAACCCACAGTAGAATGCCGTGGCATCACAACTCACAGCAACCTCAAACTCTTAGGCTTAAGTTGCCTCAGCCTCCCAACTAGCTATGACTACAGGCACCCACTGCAATCTGTGTACATGTTTTTGAACTTCCTAAATTTTCTTGAGTATTTTATATATTTAAAAAGACATAATTTAAAATAGGGAATCTTTTCCCCACTGAATGTTTTTAATTGGCTTGTCAAAGATCAAATAACGGTAAGTAGCTGGATTCATCTCTTGGTTCTCTAGTCTGTTCCAGACATCTACTTCTCTGATTTTGTGCCAATACCATGCTGTTTTGATCACTATTGATTTATAGTACAGTCTCAGGTCTAGTAGCATGATTCCTCCTGCTGTATTTTTATTGCTGAGTAATGTTTTGGCTATTCGAGGTTTTTTCTGATTCCATATAAAACGAAGTATTATTTTTTCAAGATCTTTAAAGTATGACAATGGAGCTTTAATAGGTATTGCATTAATCTCTGTCAATTCTTGGTCTCATGGTTTATCCCTTTAACCGCAGTGGGCATAGTGATTTTAAAGTCTGTGTCTGATAATTCAAATAACTGGAGTCCCGGTGGGTCTGTTTCTATTGTTTTGTGTTTCTGCTAGTTGTAATTCATTTATCTCCTTGAATGTCTTGGTAATTTTGCATGTCTACTGGGCATTGTTTTTGCAAAGTCATTTGTAGAAATAATTTGCTGTTATACTCATTCTGAAAGGAATTACTTTTATTTCCACCAGACATCTCAGGACACTAACAGTCTGGCATCCGTTAGTGCAAATCAGGGGTTGAGGTAATTCAAAAGTGAGCTGTAGTTTGTACTTCAGATGCACTGCTGTGGCTGGTGGATAGCCTCTTGGTGTCTTAATCCAGAGCAAACTATCTATAGCACTTAGTATCAGCTACTCCTTCAGAAATTAACAAATACCCACCTGGGAAAACTGGCCCTTTGCTATGCCTCTGTCCCACCCAGATCCTGGCCTGGTAATTTCTTGCCATCTTGTTATCAGGTGCCTTCAGATAGCTGTTTTCTATACTTTGTCCAACTTTTCTGTTTTTCCTCATTAGGAGGATTGTTTCCAGTAATCTAGTCTATCAGTGGGATATTCAGGACATTTTTCACATTCTAAAAATCTTTACAAAGTGGAGGAGAATTCAAGATGGCTGACCAGAGACATTAGCTGCTGGACTGTCTCACGAAGAAGGAAAAGTTTTAGATGCAAAAGAAAACAAAAAACTAACAGAAAAAACTTTCAAAATTAGATACTATATATTTCATATTAAGAAAAATCATCTGAAAAAATACCTAAATGAATCAAACTGTAGTCTTTTAATAATATCAGTCTCTTTTTGGTCAAAAATAAACTAGAGTGTATATAGCCACGAAATAGGAAATTCTATCTAAAATTCATTTTAAACTAGTATATACATACCTGAAATTTACACAGCTTTTTCTTAGATGTCTAGCTTTTTAAAAGACTTGCGCATTTGAACTGTTGCAGTTATTTCATATTGATTATTTGGCTTCATAATTGCATTCTTTTCTTTCTGAATGCTATTAAGATGTCTTATTTACTATAGTCTAAACCTTTAGGAGAAAGTCTTATTCTGAGTTTTTCTATCAGTATTCTATAGTTTTTCTAATATAGACTATGTTCTGTTTCTCTGGGGCAGTTAAAAGAGAGATGCAGTTTTAAAATACAAAATAAAATAGTTGCTCAAGTTCAAACATTTTATTCTTTCCAAGAAGTTCTTTTTCCTTAATTGTCATAAGGTAGCATCATGTTTGCCATATCTTTCTTGATAGAACTATTCATTCCCTTTTAGTATTATCATCCCAGCTCTGTGAATTATACTTTGTTTCTGACTCAACCAGAAAGAGTTTTGTCGTTATATAATTTTGACAGCAACAGAATAAATCAATGTAAATTTTAGTGTAGAACAAATCACTCACTTTTATTCTGAAGTGAAAAATCTTCCTGGGAAGTCATATCAATGTCACGAATGTGATAGATCGATTTCACTTGGCAGAGCACCTGTGATTTTATTTTAAAATTGGTTATCATTTACAAATACTTTTTAAGAGTAAATTCATGACTTACCTGATAAGAATTTTGTCTTCAGAATTATATTCTAAAATCCCAAAGCTTTCCTTTTCTTGTAATTTTAAGTGTCTCTCTCCAACATATGATTTCAAATTATTTACTCAGGAGATACTGTGGTCATTCTTTGAAAAAATGTGAAAGTCAGTTCTTAGGATTTTTATTAGACAGATATATTGAAGAAGAATTAAGTATTTAGGAAAAGTAGTATTTCTTAGTGGTATGGGTAGGTTGAAAAATGTGTTTATATGTGAAAAGTTGCAAGTCAAAGGAACTTGAGGAGGTCATTGGTAGGATGCTGAGAAAGACCAGCAAATGGACAGAAACTGGCAAAAAGATGCTCAGTCTTAGTAGTCAGTGAGTGCAAATTCAAACAATGGTATGACACTGTTCACCCACCACCTTGTCAAAAATGAGGAAGTTTGATAATTCCAACTCTAGGTGAAGATACGAGAAAGTTAAGTTAGCATTTGTATCCTGCTTATGGGAGGGTATAGCTGCCCTTATCTATTAAGATAAAAATAAAGGCATAACTTATGACTTAGAAATTCCACTTCAGTAATTTACCATAGCTTAGGGAAACTCTTAGACATATACACATGGGCTGTGTGTAGGGTTATTTGATGCAGCATTGTTAATAATGCTAAAGATTGGACATAGTCTGAATGGTTAATAATAGAGTTAACTATGTAGCTGCTTCAAAAGAATTCGGAAAATCTAACAAGAAATTATCCTTAAGATAATTAAGAAATTATCTGTCATACCATACAAGTCCACTAGACATAATTGCAGTATCTTGAAGGTTTTCCAAAGAACAAAGAAAAAATTTCCTTTTTGTCTTTTGGAGAGGAGAATAAAACTTATTTTGTTTTTTATATATCCTGTGGCTCCATTGGACCTTTTTGTGAATCCAAAATATATTATGAAAAATAAAATAAAATAAAATGTATTTTGGGCTCTTTAGTGATCTTGAAACATTTTGGTATTTCATCATCCTGGGAATTATTTCAACATTGTTACCAGTTATTCCAACTACACTATAAAAGTCCAAAATAAAAAGAAAACTCGAGAACCATGATGCAAAAGAGATGAAAAAAAATCACTGTCACATCATTCTCCCATTTTCCTTGTGTTACCTGATCTTTCAAGAAGGTACAAAGGAACACAGATGCCACCATTGGCGTTTGCTTCCGGCTTTTGTTCAACACAGTGGAGATCCAGAATTTTTCATTTTTCATCTATAATAGCAACAGGAAACAATTGACAGAAGGGCATTTTACATTTTTAGGTTAATTAGAAGATGAATGTGAAGAAAAAGATACCAGTGCTGTAGATACTAATAATGATGGTAGGATTTCTTATATCAGCAGACATCCTGTATGAATTTTCTCAAGAATTGATGTGTGAATAATGTGTTTGTAATGACAAAATGAAATGTGTTATTCTTATCCAGTTAGTCATACTGTAGGAGACATCTATCATGCAATATTTGGTGACAAAAGCCCATTCCATCCTGTTCTGCTAAATGACTTGGTATTCTTTTATCCTTTGTTATATTATTTTATTTGTTCACTAAAATTTACTCAGTACAGTTTGTAGGTGGACAGGCAGGAGATTGATAGGAAATAGATGGTATAGAAATGAAAGTATTCATTTGATTTATTCTAATTTGTGGTTCATAAATCTAAAGAAGAAAATGCTTTGTAGTTATGGAGCAGAGAAGATGGCTATCCTCTCTTCAAGAAATTTGTGAGCTTTAAAATATTTCAAAAAATTCAAGTATTACATTTTTGTGGATGCAAGTTTGAGACTAGCCAGAAGTAGTGAACTAGAACCTATTGGAAATGCATTGAAATTTGGAATTTAGTATTTACAAATGAATATGTTCCAGGTACATGCTTGACCGTTGACGAGCAGGTATATCCAGAGGGTGTTGCTCATTCTGGGTACATACACCTTGAAAACCAGGAAAACATGGAATAAAAATTTGAGCTTTGTTTTGTTCAAATTCTTATTAAATTTGTCATGAGGTTAATTTTTTCTTTTCCCACTATTCCTTTATTCTCACTTTGGTAAAATAAACAAAAGGGTAGCTTGGACCCAGATGGTAAATGATAAAATCTGTTTTTGAAATTTACTTTGTATATGTATTTTTAAAGTAGTTCCAGCATGATATATTATAATGTGACTGTTTTTTTAGGGAAAACACAGCCAATACAATGCATATGTAAACACACAGGCACAGAAGAGGGTTGAGAGGGAAATCCCCAAACTAGTCTTGATGGTGACCTCCAGAGAGGAGACCTGAGAGTGGGGCATGGCCCAGAGGGGCACAGATACAGATAAAGCTGTAGGTAAGAACAGATGCAGAGGTTTTAAAAAAACATGAAGAACAGCAACACACAAAATATTTTTGCATCAAAAGTGAAAGATGCCAAAGACCTATAGAAAGATATTTCAGTTAAGCAGAGTATGAAAATTTTAGGTCATTTTGTTTCTAACATGTAAACATAGTTTATATTGATATAAATCTAGAAATAATATTATATGATTTTATACTTTTTATATAATATACTGAAAATAATTTAAGGCAAAATAATCTGAACTGTTACCTTTACTAAAGAAAATGTTGATTTAATCTCAGATAATAATAGAAAAATGGAAAATAAAGCTTACTGCAGTAGCATGCTTCTGTATTCCCACTACTCAGGAGGCTGACGCAGGAGGATCCCTCAAGCCTAGGAGTTGAAGGCTATCGTGTGCTATGATCATGCCTCTGAATAGCCACAGCAATCCAGCCTGGGCAATACAGTGAGACCCAGCTCTTAAAAATCTTTTAAAAAGAAAAGGGATCTTATAAACCACAATAGAAGAATAGACTCTTCTAATGCATCAGTGCGTTATTATTATTATAATTGCTTTCCCAACTTTATATTTAAAATCTAACTTTATACTCAGACCCTTATTCTGGATATATGTTCTTAAAATCTGAATTTAAGGTTCTGTGATCTATCTTACAGGGTAGTAAAATTTTTCATGCTGTCTTAGAGGTTTTTGTTAAAAGGCTGTTTCCATGCCTAGTAAGTAAATGGAAACATACTTCTTTTTGCAGACCAACTGTACAGGAGGAAAAGAAAATCATAATAAAAAATGGAAGGCACCCTGTGATTGACATGCTGCTGGGAGAACAGGATCAGTATGTTCCCAATGGTACAAATTTATCAGTAAGTACCACATCATGGCAAAAAAGAACTAAAAGTTGATAGTATTACAAACTCTTAAATACCACATAAATGTATTTATAATTAACTTTGGCTTTAAATGGAGTAATCCTGGGCTTAGATTTATATTTACCATCAAATATGGAATTGGTGCTATTTCTAATAAATGATTATAGATGGAAGGATTTAGGAACTAAAGGATTGGTTAACTAATTAGTTAACCTATGTAACCCAGTAAAAATTCTTTGTAATTGTAAAATACCTAAGTATGTTGGTGGGGTTGGAATCCATAGTTTTGCAAGTTCCTTTTAGTGTTATATGTTATATATATGTTATATATCCATATAATGTTATATGCTTTGTCCTGTGTTCTACTATTTTCAAAGGTTCTATGAAAGAATCAGAGACGTTTCAGCTGATTCCAGTGATGAAAATTTTCATTATATGGGCTAGAGTTCTCTTACAGAACATTAATGACCCTAAATACTTATTTATTTAACACATATATACTAAGTGCCTATGCTGTAGGTAATAAAGTGAGTATTAGGAACAGAAAATGGCAAGACAGAACTCTTCGTGGTCTCACAGAGAAGATAGGCTAATATAATACAGCTGGGTAAAGACCATGTTCTAGAAAACCAGGGTGTCCTGGGAATAGGTAGCTGGCTGACCTAACCCAGTGTGGGGAGAAGCCTTAAGGAAGGTTCCCAGGAGATACCAACTGAAGAACGATGCACTGCATGGCAGAGAAGTGGGGGAGTATTCTAGGGAGAAGAACCAGCGTGGCAGAGGCTGGACGTGAGGCCTAGTGGGGTGAATTCAAGGATCTGAAAGATGTGGAGTATGGTTGGAGCATCAAGAAAGAAGTGTTCAGAGATAAGGAAGAGGCCAGTTCACTTCACAAAGAGTAAACTTATGGCAAGGCATGTAAGTTACCGTGTCAAAGCTAAACAGAGCCAGCCACTAGTTGAAGTGGTAAGGATAGATTTTATTTAGTAATCCTGTTGCAATAGGGAAGTGTTCAGCCTTAATTGAACTCTTTGATTTGTGCAGAGATGATGGGGCATTTTAAAGAAAGAATGAAGGGTTAGTGAGAGGGACGGGGTGGGGGTTGAGGTTGGTTAATATGAAACTGATATGAGTCTACGAATTGGTGCTTATACCATTTGTACCACACTTCAAAGAGCCAGTTCTATTGAGAAGACAGTTCTAGTTGATAGAAAATTTACATCTCAGAGGGGCAGAGAAAGTATTTATAATTGTGAGCTTTCTGAAATAGCCATTCTAAGCAGGGTTTCAGGGGTCTATCTGCCTATCACTAAGTTTTGGCTAGGACAGTGAATTCTGGCACTTTAAGTGGGACTGGCTGGACTAGGGTCATGCTAAGGAAGCAGCTGCGCTATTAGAAACTCTGCTGGAGGTCAAGTGTCTAAGTGGAAAGGATGGACGAAATCATTTGTGAGTCTGTAGTTTTTAAAGGCCGAAGTTGAGATCTAGTTGAGAAGAGGGCTCGGAGAAGCCTGATCAGAGTTTGGTCTTAGAGTCTTCATGAATGCAGAGTAAAATAGTATATAGGGTCAAAGTATGTTGATATGGAGGGAGAGAGGTAGAATGGAAGAATGGAATGCTTGATTTCAAGCTTTCAGAGGTAGTGTTCTTCTGGGAGATGGCAACATCCTAGGTGTGGCCATGGAAGGTTGATAGCACATGGGGGAAAGGTCTTTGGAGATGAACAGATCAAGGAACAGTTTGGCAAGAGTCATCCTTGTAAATGTTGAAATCATCTAAGATCACAGCAGGATTTCTCATGGAAAATGACATTGATTGGCATTATAAGATTGTAAACAACAGAGACCCGTGACCTGAAAGTTTGTAGATGCCTGCAGTGAGGATGAAAGCAAGGAAGAACTTCTGAACCCACGGTACATGGGGGAGTACGTGGCTGAGAGCTCAGCCCCCAGATGAGAGGGCTGCAGGGAATGACACACAGCCAGGTTACACTATAAGCCTTCATTGCACATAGGAAGGGAATGTATTGGAGAATTTTTCCGAGGGCAGTGAAAGAATTGAGATTGGGGGGCAGCTGCTGGAAAGTAGATCAGAGAAAGAAAGCCCAGAACAGAGGGGCTTGGGACTGTAGCAAAGTATCTACCCTGGGCTGTAAGCAAGGATGGCAGAGATGTGTGGCGTGATGAATTTGGCTGGCCTCAGGAGTGGGAAGTGAAAGGAGTTATGTCTAGGAATTACGTGCCGTTTAATATAGCTTTTTGATATCGTACAAAGACTTGGTAGTATAGAACCCATGTCTTTGCCTATTTGGGCTGCTATAACAAAATATTATAGACTGAGTAGTTTATAAGCAAAAATGTATTATTTCTCATAGTTTTGGAGCCTGAGAAGTCTAAGGTCAGGGTGCTGGCAGACTCAGTTTCTGTGTATTCACATCATGGGGTAAGGGGTCTCTCCTAGGCTCTCCTGACCTCATCATCTCCTGAAGCTACCACCTTCTAATACCATCACCTTGGGGGTTAGAATTTCAACATATGAATTTGGGGGGATGCAAGCACTCAGACTATAGCAACCTGAGGCCCAATGTCTATGAACTTGTTCATTCTTATTAGGAAATTTATGTATTATTTATTTATCAAACAAGTTAACAAGTACTAATACTTTTATTGTCTTTTAAAAAGAAGACCATGTGAACATAATTCCAATTTCAGTTTCCATAATACCAGTAGGGAATAGCTTTTCTTGAGAAAATAATACTATGGTTCTGATATTTAGTAGCTTAGTTTATATTTAACTTAAAGGTTATTTCCTATGATTTGATCCTAAGTATATTATCTTTGGCATTTATTTATTTTTTTGCTATTGTTTTCTTTTTCATTCTTTTTTTCTTTTTCACTTTCTTTTAAAAAGTATATTATATTGTTTAATAAAACAAGATTTGAGAAACTAAAATGCCTCCTATGTAATTATAAGAATGTTTTAAAGAAACATTGAATTCTTATATTTAAATCTTTACAAAATAAATGGAGTGATTTTTTCCCCCAAGCAGTCATCTCAGAATATTCTAGAATATGCATTTCTATTACATATGCTTTTTCTAACTTGAGTAGGAGTTGGTATAGAATTGTTGCTATGGTGAAGTGCATTCTATTTTTCAGGGTATAAATTTATATATAGGGATAGTGTTGAGAAGGGACTTACATAAAATTCAATTTAAAATATTTTATGGGTGTTAATTATAAAATACACCCTGAAAATAATTTCAAAGTTAAATGACATTGTTGCTTTTGATAATCATATAGTTTTAAGAAATGGTCTTTTGTACATTTAATTATGAGTATACTCGCCTGGATTCCACATTATGTGCACTTATTATAGTACTTCTGAACAAGCCAACTTTCTACCATTTTTGTTCTCCCAGTTTCAACAATACTTTTTTAAACACTCTTCTTTGGTCCCCTTCCCTGATTCACTACATAACCTAAGTATTGGAATCCATGGCTGCCACTGGGCCTCCCACCTCCACGCTGCCCCGCTCCCCGGCCCCCTGTGCACCCAGGGCTTCTCTCATCTGCTCTGCTGCTGTCCCTTTTGAGCTCATGCTTTACTCTCCAGCCAGATTGGACTGTTTGCTGTTCCCAAGTCACTGTGCCTCTGGGGCTTGGCAGATGGCTTTCCCTCTGCCTAAAATGTCATCTTTCCCCACCCTACCCACTCCCACCTCGTGCGCACAGCCCATCCCCGACTCCCCAGCTCCCACTTCCGAGTCTCGTCTTAGACGTCAGCTCTTACACTACGGCCTCCCCCATTCAGTCCAGGTGGGCACCCCTCTCACATGCCATCACCCTCTGTGTTTCTCCCCTCCTTAGTCCTTATCCTGCTAAATCATAATCACTCCTTTTTGTGTTTCCCAGTGGACCGTAAGCACAGCACGAAGAGAACAGGAAATGCGCCTCTCGGGTTTAGGTATAATCTCCGGATGAGTCACGGCTCTCTGGCACGCAGCAAACTCCTAATCAAATTTATTAAATCAGTAAGGATTAGCTAGAATTCTTCAGTAGTCTCCAAGTCTTGTTTTAAATTTTTGCCTCTTTTCACAAAATGTTATGTAAAATATTATATGGGATTTCACAGTTTGCAGAAAAATTTTACTGTTGGACTAGAAAGGAAATTAGAGACCTTTTAGTGTAACCACCTCTTCATACTTGTGAGCAAACTAAAGCTCATGAAGGGGAAGTGACTTGCCAAGGGAGGACTTGAACTATTGTCCTAAACATAAACATATTCTAAAGTAAGCCAGTATTTTCCAACCTTTTTCACTTTGCAGTACACATAGAAAATGATAATATCTCAGCTGGGTGCCTGTAGCTCAGCGGCTAGGGCACCAGCCACATACACTGGAGCTGGCGGATTTGAATCCAGACAGGGCCTGCCAAACAATGACAACTACAACCAAAAAATAGCCGGGTGTTGTGGCAGACGCCTGTAGTCCCAGCTACTTGGTAGGCTGAAGCAAGAGAATTGCTTAAGCCCAAGAGTTTGAGGTTGCTGTGAGCTGTGACACCGTGGTACTCTATCGAGGGCAACATAGTGAGACTATATCTCAAAGAAGAAAAGAAAATAATATTTCGATGGTACACTGGAATAAAAGGAGGAAGAATTTGCTCCAAGGCAAAGAAGGCTGACCTAGGGGCTGCAGCTGCCCAAGCCCCACCTGCTACCTTGTGGGTCAGGGCCCAGCACACTGTCACATAAAGCAGACCAAGATGTGTCTTGGGGAAGCTCCACCATATCCACTGCAGTCTCAGCTCTCCCGGGATTGTTTTCTTATTAAACCAAATGACTTTTTTATGGGTGCATTTTGGTGATTGGGGTTTATAGTTTGTGGGGGTTTGTTTTTAGTATAAATAATATGAATTCAACTTACAGGAGGAGGAGGGGAAAGTGTGGTTCACAGGGTCTCAATTTGTAGGAGGGGATGAGTCAAACGTGCAGGGCAGAAGGATTTCCTGGAAGTGCTTGAACCATGTGGTTCTCTCTAGCCCGAAGGGAAATCCACAGTCCAGGTGTTGTGGACCTGGGACAGGTGAACTGCAGGTTCTTAGGGCCTGAGGCATTTCGGTCCCAAGGACTGTCAAAGTAGATGCTCCTGTGTCGGCTACACAAGTGAATGCTTGACGCTGATAAGGACGTAGAAACACTTCCCAATCTCTCCCCTTTTCCCAGTACAAAAAACTTGTAGTTGCCCCAGAAATAGTTGCTTTGGCTATAGAAAAGGTGTAGTAAGACCAGCCGCAGTGATTCATAAGCTGTGGACTATTTATGCCTAATAGTCAAGTTGAACAAAATACATCATAATGCATAAAATCAAATGTGGCTGAGCATTAAGCTGCATTTTGTTGGTAGATTATTCTCTTGGATTCTGTAAGAAAGGTCTTTTGCACATGGCATGATATTTGGATCATGGGCCCAAGAATTAAAATCAGAGGAAACATCAGTGGCAGTTGAAGATTGTTTTCTGTAGCCCCTTCCTCTGGTGCCTGTCTCTCCTGCTTCTCAAACAGTGGGATTGAGAAGGACGTTGTGTGCTGTCTCTGCTCCCAGTCTTCTCCCTGTCCCTGCCCTGTCTCCACTGATTGGAATCCTACTCATCCTTCAAGAGCCAACAAAATACTACCTCCTGTCACATTACTCTGGCCAGGAATGACATCTTTCTGTCCCAGCACTTTTCTTTGTTCTGGTTTTAGAGTTCCTCTTACATACTACTTTTACATAAAGGTGTAGTGGCAAAGTGCCTCACAGGGGTGGGAGAGGTAAATCAAATCCTGCTCTGCTATTATTTTGCTGTTATCTGGGACGGGCCACCATAGTGGCTGGGCCTTGGTTTCCTTGTCTGTGAAATGAGGGGCTTAAGCAACAATGAGCTCTCACACTTTGGGAGGCAGACGGGTGGCATGTGGGTGTCAGGGTGGACGCCTGCAGCCCACGCTGCTCTCCATCCTCACTTCTCCTTTCTGTTTATAGTTCGTCTTGTGTTCAGAGAGCAAAGATTTGGCTGAGAGCTTGCCTGGAGGAGGCTTTTACTTGGGAGTCTCTACTGTAACCTGCTGTTGATTGACATTTTTGAGGAATAAAACACTTTGAAACTGCCAAACTTTTTCAGCAGTCTGCAGCTATTATAAAAATAATTCTACCATAATTCTTCTTTAAAAATGGATGTCAATGTCAATATTTATACCTGTCAAGGAAGAAGCCTTTTTGTGTGTGTGTGTGTGTGTGTGTGTGTGGAAAATACAGCTGTTGTCCAAGTCTTAGAAATTTAACTTATGACCTAGGCTTAAGCCATCCTCTTGCCTTAACCTCCTGAGTAGCTGGGACTAAAGGCACACACCGGGATGCCCAGCTGATTTGTCTATTTTTAGTAGAGTTGGGGTCTCTCTCTTGCTTGGGCTGGTCTCAGACTCCTGAACTCAAGCAATCCTTCTGCCTTGGCCTCCCAGACTGCCAGGATTACAGGCGTGAGTGTTGAGCCCATCCAAAATCTTAACTTATCATCAAGATAGAGGGCAGCAGGTCTTGTTTGTTAAAAGGTGGCATCTCTCCTCTCAATTAAGTTTTAAATAATCTCTCTTGATCTTCATTTTCTGGAAAAATGGGGAAGACGATGATGAATGTACATTGAGAACGGCACCTGGCACAGGGTGTAAGTGAGCTTTCATTGTTAGGTAGTTAATTCAAATAAATTGATGTTAAAGGGCATGGAAAACAGGTTTTTGGTGGTTTTCTAAATAGAAGAGGAAAGTGAACCTGCACTGGGTGTGCCCCATTCTTCCTCTAGCCTCCCCCTGGTCCCAGGGAGCCTCAGCTGGCACCTCCTTGGCCTCTGTCACTGTTGGTCCACGTTTTCCCCAAGGCTCTCCCTGCTGTCTCTGAGCCACAGTCCTATGGAGTCTGCAGTCCTACAGCGGGAAATGCTAGAAGGGGAGCAGCAGGCTGCCGCAGCCTTGGGAAGCTGGATAGGTGCAAGAACGTGCCAGCACTGCCACCACAAGGTTATCCAGCATACTCTGGCTGGGGGGTGGGGATGTGGGTTGTGGGGGCCATGGAACTACCTGGGGCTGGAGAGGAGGCACAGCAGGACATGGGCCAACCCTCCAGTTTATCTAAGGCCAGTGACGGTTCCCTGAAATAGGGGCTTTTTGGCCAGGTGTGGTGATTGCAACTGTAATCCCAGCACTTTCGGACCCTGAGGCAGGAGGAGTGCTTGAGGAACTTGAGACCAGCCTGGGCAACATGGTAAGAATGCCTGTCTCTACCTAAAAAAAAAAAAAGTAGGGATTTTTTTGTGGGCTAACTCTCCCAAACATTGTTCAAAATAGGAACTCTTGCTATAGCCCTGGGGCAGGGTGCAGTAGACATCTGGGGGTTCAGGCACTGGCGGTTAAATTACTGGGTTGAATGGCAGTCTAGAGTAGGGTTGCCAGACTTAGCAAAAAAGGTATAAGGCATCCAGTTAAATTTGAATTTTAGGCAAACAATTTTTTTAGGGTATGTTTCATGCAGTGTTTGTTTTATATTAAAACAAATACTTTCAAATTTCCTGAGTTTCCTGTGTTTGACCTGGTGACCCTTGCCTAGAGCAGTGTGGTGTGCTGGTGTGCTGTGGCACACTGGTGTGCCTCAAGAGGATCTTAGGTGAGCTGCAAACATTTTTAAAGGTCATTAATTAAATTATTTTCAAAGGAAGTTCAAAGCAAAGTATATTCTTTTTTTTTTTTTTTAATCAACTAATTTAAGTGTGCCATGTAAATTTAACTATAGGTTCAAGTGTGCCATGATAAAAACGTTTGAATAACATTGGCCTAGAAGGACTTTATGGAGGTTCCAGAACGGTAAGACAGGCACTTACCTCAGATCTGGGAAATAGTATGATATGTAACTGTTATTTCAAAATGTAATGACCAGTTTGACTCTGCAGATGCATGTCAGCCAAATCGTCATCCTTCAGGTCACATTCATAGTTAGGATTGTGCTTTATTCATTTTTATGATTTGAGGAGTTTAAAGAATTTCAATACATAGTATAAAATTGTTCCCCATAAGGGTTATCCCAGCTTATACCACCACCTCTAGCAGTATTATGCAGAACTCTGGGAGGAAGATAATCTGACCTTGATATTATGTATATGATTAGGTAGCTCTGTTCTGTTAGCCTCCAATTATAGGAATCTTTGGGAGCTCTGTCACTGGAGTGAAGGCAACTCACCTTGTAATGGGAATCTACCCATCCACTTCACAACATGAAGTGTCTCTTTGCAGTTTGTTTTTCAGTTTAATAGCTTTCATCACGTTTCGTATTTCAGTAGACGCCAGAGCAAGGCACCAAGTGACTTGATGTTTCTTTTTCCTGAATTCATGGTGTCTATGGTTCTCAGAGTTGTAGCATTGCTGCTAGCCTCAGACCAGAACAGCAAGGAGTGGTTGAAATGGGTAAAGAAACTTTTTTGTTTGTGTGGAGGTTTTTCTTTTGTTTTTTGAGACAGTCTTACTCTGTTGCTCTGGATAGAATGTGGCGGTACCACAGCTCACAAGCAACCTCAAACTCTTGGGCTCAAGCAATCTTTTTGCCTCAGCCTCCTGAGTAGCTGGGACTACAGGTGCCCTCCATGAGGACTGGCTAGGTTTTCTATTTTTAGTAGAGACGGGGTCTCATTGTTTTTCAGGCTGTTCTTGAGCTACTGAGCTCAGGTAGTCCACCAGCCTCAGCCTCCTAGAATGCTAAGATTACAGGTCTGAGCCACTGTGCCTAGCCCAAAAGAAATTATTTACAAAACTGTTATAGCATTTGTGGATTCAAAGGAATTTCATTTATATTTTATTTATTTTAAAGTTCACAAAACTCATGTAAAGCCAGGATTTCTGTTATTTATCTATAGGTGAGGAAACGAGACATAGTTAGCTAATGGCAACACAAGAAACTGAATCCCAGTCTAAGTGCTATTATAGTGTGCTTTATTTCTACAAATCTTTTTATTTATTTATTTATTTTTTCACCGTACACTGGTTTTATTTGACAAATTTTCATCACACTGGTTAACATAGCCTTCTTGGCTTTTTGTTAGTTATTGTGCTAAGACTTTTACATTCTGCATTTAGTAAGTTTCACATGTACCCTTGTAAGACGCACCGTATCACACCTGCTCACACTTTCAAACCACCCAGTCCATCAGGATCAGGCAATCGCAGCCACCTCTTCAATCAGGTCTGATGTTAGGGAGCACGGAGCTGGC